>CM054063.1:99494772-99600897 GCA_028641055.1 Alopecurus myosuroides | reverse complement strand
CTGTTACATGTATCCTTTATCTTCCTTGATGGGGAATCCTCATATCAAGTACAGAACATCCAAAATTTGTATCCTTGCAACTACTTACCCTTGTACTCGATATGCTTTGCTCTACATACATATGGCAGGTAAACAAGAGTTCTCCATCGCGGAAAGTGATCTTTGCTCCCGAGCTCTAGTGTTCCCTTCGTTTTTAAAAACTTCAAAAAAATAAAAAATAGAAGTGTCAAAAAAATAAAAAATAAATCCTAGATGTAGTCCTTGATATGACATTAACAAGTGCAGAGACAACCACGGAATGACACATCGGTGCTCTATCACCATCTGAAAAATAAGCATAATATGTAAGAAATCATAGATAGTTTATGTTGTCATGCCTAATTAGTAATTCCTGTTATTTCATTGTCATGTCTTAGCTACGGGCAATGCTAGTTAACGGGTGACCATGGGGAAAGTCCAAATTCCGACATTAACTTTCCACTTTGGGTAATTTTTTATTTGCATGCTTTCAAGAAATATTGGTACGTTATGAAAGCAGAATGGATTTCAACGACTAGAGCATCTCCGGTCGCCCCCCCCCCCCCCCCCCCCCCCAAAGTCCCCTCCCCCTCCAACCTCCTCCCCGTCCGAACGGCTTCCGAACGTGCACACTCGTGCGCCCCATTGGGCCTTCCCGTCCGAACGCTTCCTTGTTCCCGTCCGGCAAACCCAACCCAACCCCGCCTCTCAGGGGCTCCCGTGGGGGCTTCGGACGAGTCGCTCCGCGACGCGGGCCCGTCTTGCCAGCGACACAAGACGCCCACCAAAACCCTCACAAACCCCGACACGTGCTGCCATTTCCTTCCCCGCTGCCACCTCCCTCTTCCCGCCCCTTTCCGCCTCCCTCGCCGTCGGCGCCATGACTCCGAAAGGGCCACCGAGGCCGCCGCCGAAGACAGCGAAGGCCGGCACGCTCGGCGTCAAGCGCCGCGTGGTGCAGCCGCGCCCCACGAAGGAGCGTCCGGAGGGCATGAGCGAAGCCGAGTGGGCGGCCGACCAACACTGACGCGACATCACCACAAAGGAGCGCCGGCAACGGCGTGAGAAGACGGAGGCCCGGGCCACGGTGGCGAACCTCGAGTTGCTGGTCGGCGCTGTCCGAGGAAGCCCAGGAGGTGGTTCGAGCTCGCCGCCTTCGGGTTCGCCGTTCCCCTTGGACGTCACGAGCACGCCGCACTCACAGTCGAGGCTCTGTCCGAGCCTCGGCTTCTCCCCCAACTTCAACAAGCCCGGCGGCTACGGCGGGTTCGACCCAAACGCCGTATTTGGTGGCGGCATGTCGGGCAGCGCCGGGACGGGCCTCGACCTCAACGAGGCATGGCCGGGCATGCGCCTAGGGGGTTCCTTGTCCCAGCAGCCGCAGTCCGGTCGCACCCTTTCGTTCGACGACGACGCCCACAACGTGTTCGACGCCGGTCCCCACAATATTTTTGGCGACCAGGCGATCTCCGGAGGCTACAATTTCGACTCTTAGGCGTCCTTCGGCACTCAGGTACGCCCCGCGATGGCCCGGCATCAATGCTCCATTGTTTTGTACCGACCCACCGTCTCAATGTTTGTTCGCCGTTGGTGTAGACACAAGATGGTGGCGGGAGCGCCATTGTCGACGAGGAGCAAGATGTCGAGTGATACATCATAAACGTATCCCTAATTTCTGATGTTCCATGTTGTTTTCATGTTATTTCCCACATGTTTGCTATACACTTTATGTCATTTTTATCGATTTTACGGACTAACCTATTGACAAGATGCCACATAGGCAATTCCATGTTTTCTGCTGTTTTTAGTTTCAGAAAAGTTGTTCTAGAAATATTCTCGGAATTGGAAAATTCGAAGCCCGGAAGTATTAGAAACCCCGGAGGGGGGCCACAGGATGGCCACACCATAGGGTAGCGCGGGTCCCCCTTGCCGCGCCATCAGGTGGTGCGGGCCCCCTGGCCACCCCCCGGCATCGGCCTTTCGCCCATATATACTCCCGATGCATAAACCCTAGAAGAATCATCCTTTTCTACGAAAAAAATCGTAGCTCCGCCGCCGCCGACAAGTTCTGGGGGACAGCAATCTCCGTTCCGGCACACTGCCGGGACGGGGAAGTGCCCCCGGATCCATCTCCATCGACTCCACCGCCATCTTCATCGTCGTTGCTGTCTCCTATGATGAGGAGGGAGTAGTTCTCCCCCGGGGCCGAGGGCTCTACCGGTAGCTATGTGTTTCATCTCTCTCTCCCATGGTGTGATCTTTATGTGATCGTGAGCTTTCTAATCTAGTTGAATTAGTAGATGTTACTCTTCATATGTTATGCTACTCGAGTGGTTTTGTTATGAGATCTTCGTAAACACTTTGATCACGGTGTAATGGTGACAGTGTGTGCACCGTGTGGTTTAGCATGATATTTATATCTTGTGTTGGATCACCCTATGAAATTGTGGTGTTTGTCTAGTACCTTCTAGGGCGCTCATAGTGACAGTGTGGGGTTAACTAGACATGGGAATGCAACTTTGAGGAGTGATTTTTGCAGCCCTACGCTATGAATTGGTGTTTGTTATTCAACCGAAGAGTGGTTCGGAGTAGCGTAGTGAAGATATATAGTTATGCATTCAATTATTTTATCATCTTTGAGAGTGTCCACTAGTGAAAGTATGATCCCTAGGCCTTGTTTCAAAGCATTGAAACACCGTTTACAATCAGTTCTGCTACATGTTTGCTTGCTGCCATTTTTATTTCAGATTGGTATTATCACTTATAGTCATCCGTATCACTTGTATTTTACTCTCTCTTCGCCACACTAGTGTATCTATACAACTGACAATTGTATTAGGTGTGTTGGGGACACAAGAGACTTCTTGTATCGTGATTGAAGGGTTGCTTGAGAGGGATACCTTTGACCTCTTTCTCCCTGAGTTCGATAAACAATGGGTAATCCACTTAAGGGAAACTTGCTGCTGTTCTACAAACCTCTGCACTTGGAGGCCCAACATTGTCTACAAGAATAGAAGCGTGCGTAGACATCAAGCTCTTTTCTGGCGCCGTTGCCAGGGAGGTAAGGTAAAAGGTTCTCACATCCTCGGGTGTGAGTGCTCGAAGTTATTTCCTTTAGATCCTGCAATTATATATTTTTATTTCTTGTTTTTATTTTCACTAGATAGGCTTATTTCTACTTGTTCCATGTTTTTATTTTTTACTAGTTAGTCTCAATGGAAAACAAAAAAAATATGAGAGAGCTTTATAATCTTTATCTTGAGTTAGGATATGAAGTGTTTTAAGAGAAAATTAAAAAACCTATGGAACTTTATTTGCATGCTAGTAGCAATGTTATTAGTATAAATTCTTTGAACACCATTATTTCTAATGCTATGGAAAAGTCTAATCTTGGGGAAGCTAGTTTTTATGAAAATGATATTTTTAGTCCCCCAAGTTTTGAGGAGGAAATTTTCTTTGATGATACTTTGCCTCCAATATATGATAATTTTCTAATGCGAATTACTATTTGAGTATGGTGTGAAGGAAGTTTTCAAGTGTCAAGAGAAGAGGTGATATATGTGATCAAGAAGAGTGCAAGGTCAAAGTTTGGGGATGCCCCCCGTGGTTCATTCAAGCATATTTTTAGCAGACTCAAGCATCTATGCTTGGGGATGCCCAAGTCATCCCCTTCTTCATCAACTATCTATCAGGTTACTTCTCGTGAAACTATATTTTTATTCGGTCACATCATATGAAGTTTACTTGGAGCGTCTGTTTGTTTTTCTTTTGTTTTCCTTGATGCATTAAGATCACTGGAACCTATCATACTTGTGTGGGAGAGATACACGCTCCGTTTTCATTGCTTAGACCACTCTAGTTTTCATTTTTATTGTTCTGTGAGTGTTCACTTTTTGCTAGTACTGCGTTTAGCCCTTGTTTTTCATGCATCTCTTATTCAGAGCTGTTATTTTTAGTAGAGTTGTGTTAGTACTCTATTGTTTCATTTGTATATCATTTGAAGAGTTTTTGTTGCTTGGTGTTTGATGGAAATAGAAAATGCTACATGTGGTAGATGGTATAACGAAAAAGCTTGCATATTCTTGTAGATAACTAAACTGTTTCACTCTATTATTTGATGTTGTTTTGAGATATTAATATGCTTATTGGTAAACTTGCTGGTTTAGTAAAGTAAAACAATTAATGCTTGGTCTAGAAGCTTGAAACTGTGTCACACTCAAATAACCAGCTGATAGGATAATGGTATATGACTTCCTTTCCTGATAGCAATCGTCATAGCTTTTGTTACGCGCTACGGTCGGGGTAGCCAACAGTGACTTGTCACTGCCACGGACCATCTTGGAGTGATTTTCATTATGCCTTGTGATATCATGATTTTATTTGGAATCTTTTAACTTGTGAGTTCTATGTTGCGGTTTTCTAGCACTTCCACCATCCATATTTGCTAGCATGTTCGGTACTGTGCATTGCTCATTCTCACATTGATGGTGGAACATCAATTAGTGCTGTTCGGTTTAATCATATTTGCTAGCATGTTCGGTTTAATCACTAGTGCTGTTTTTGTTCATGTTCGGTACTGTGCATTGCTCATTCTCACATTAAAACTAAGGTGATATCTAGGCTAAGACAAGAACTAACACTATTTTTGTGGGGCTTTTTCTGGATAGGTAATAAAAACACTCAAAGTAAAGGGAAATTTGATAGCTCACCGAGGCAACCAAGATGATAAGGGGTGGCCCGATCTTCTCAGTGAACTCACAGACAACTCCAGTATGATAACTAGTGCGCCACTAAGAACTCTCCCGGCTGATCCCTGATGCCAATGCAAAAGATAGCAACCCCAAGGATATTCTCAACTCCACACTCTTGCACAAGTAATCCACCGACTACAAGTGGTCATGTACCGTCTTATTCCCAGTGGAACAGCAGGTAACACGTAAAGTTTGCAGATGAACTTCCAGATGAAAGGCTTACAAGCAGTTTCAATCTAGAGGTCTAGGGTTTTTGGGATTAATCCACACGCAGGTGGAACACATATATAGGTGGAGGGGGTGCGGCCACAAGGGTTCCTTACGCAAGCAACCCTCCCCCTACTAGGACTAGGACTCCTACTAGGACTAGGACTCACAATTATGGATACAAACCGATTCCACACACAAAGGAATTCGGCCACTTTGGTATACACGCCAATACTGCTCCAATTAGGACTTGGGGGGCGCATTGCTCTTCATGGTGGCGCCACCTCTTCCCTTATTCTTATATGAGTGCATTTGACCTTGTGGAGGCACTCATCCCCTTGTCATCAGCATTGATTGTTTCACCACACTTAGTACTTGATCTTCATCTCCTCTTCTAGTCCATGCTCATCCTTGTGTGTCTCCTCTCCACGATCTTGATTCATGCTTGTGTTATCAATAAACCCAAGGACACACAAATGCAAGGACTCAGGTAGTATAAAATCCTCACTATTAAAAACATTGTATTCAAGTAGGAGTGAATTCACCTGTTGTTGTAGTAGCTTGGTTCTTGATCTTGTCATTGGACCAATCCTTACTTCATTAGCTTTAATTGGTGGGTCTTCATGTTCAACAATAGGTGAAGAGCTAGGGATGTCCTCATCATCCTCCCCCTCTTGAAAAGGCATCGACCTCGATGCTAAATCATCTCCATGGTAAGGTGTCAAATTGGCCACATTAAAAGAATTGCTAACACCAAACTCATCAATTGGGAGGTCAATCTTGTATGCATTGTCATTGATCCTTGAAATAACTTTGTAAGGGCCGGCTCCTCTAGGCATTAACTTGGATTTTTGCAATATAGGAAATCTATCCTTTCGAAAGTGTACCCACACCATATCACCGAGGTGAAAAATCACTTCTTTTCTCTTGTTGTTCACCCTCTCGGCCACATTCTTTCCTCTCTTCTTTATAGCTTCCTTTGTCTTCTCATGTATCTTCTTCACAAAATCAGCCCTCTTGGATGCCTCCATATTAATTCTCTCATGTAACGGAAGTGGTAATAAATCAAGAGGAGTAATTGGCTTGAAACCATAAACTACCTCAAAAGGACATAATTGAGTAGTTGAATGCATGGCTCTATTATATGCAAATTCCACATGGGGCAAACACTCCTCCCACTCCTTCAAATTCTTCTTGATCATACCTCTTAGCAATGTAGATAATGTCCTATTAACCACCTCGGTTTGTCCATCGGTTTGGGGGTGGGAAGAAGTAGAAAATAATAGCTTCGTGCCAAGCTTACCCCAAAGTGTCTTTCAAAAGTAACTCATGAACTTGACATCTCTATCGGAAACAATTGTTCTTGGCACTCCATGTATTCTCACAATCTCCCGAAAGAATAAATTTGCAATGTGAGAAGCATCATCACTCTTGTGGCAAGTAATGAAGTGAGTCATCTTTGAAAATCTATCCACTACCACAAAGATAGAATCATGTCCTCTTTTTGTCCTTGGCAAGCCCAAAACGAAATCCATACTTATATCCTCCCATGGTGTACTAGGTGATGGTAATGGTGTACAAACCGTGGGGCTTGAGCTTGGATTTGGACTTGTTGCAAGTAATGCATCTTTGCACCAATCTATACACATATCTCCTCATATGTGCCCAATAAAAATTCGCCGCTAACATAAGCAATGTCTTCTCTCTTCCAAAGTGTCCCATCAATCCTCCACTATGAGATTCCTGGATTAAGAACGAACGCAAAGAACACTCGGGAATACATAATTTGTTAGCTCTAAACAAGTACCCATCATGTATGTGAAATTTGTCCCATGCCTTAACATTAGTACATTTATTAAATGGCATAAAAAATTCATTTCTTCATCATATAAATCTCTAATATTCTCCAAACCCGAAACCTTAATCTCCATGTTTGAGAGTAACATATTCTTTCTTGACAAAGCATCGGCAACTACATTATCCAATCCCTTTTTATGTTTTATGATGTATGGAAAAGATTCAATAAATTCAAACCATTTAGCATGTCTCTTATTCAAATTAGATTGGCACTTTAAGAATTTCAATGCTTCATGATCACTCTGTATAATAAATTCTTTAGGCCACAAATAATGTTTCCACACCTCTAAAACTCTCACAAGTGCATACAATTCTTTATCATAAACGGAGTAATTCAATTGTGCACCATTCAATTTTTCAGAAAAGTAGGCAATAGGTTGTTTATTTTGCATGAGCACACCTCCAATACCTATGCCACTAGCATCACACTCAATTTCAAATTGTTTATCAAAATTAGGTAGCATCAAAAGTGGGGCCAAAATCAACTTCTCCTTGAATGTATCAAAAGCAATATCTTGAGCAACACCCCACTCGAAATTTACACCCTTTTTAGGTAGATCATTTAAAGGGGCAGCAATTGTACTAAAATTAGGCACAAATGTTCTATAGAAACTAGCAAGCCCATTAAAACTTCTAACTTGACTCACATTAGTTGTAATTGGCCAATTTTGAATAGCTTCAATTTTAGATTGATCAACTTCAATTCCATGCTTAGAAACAACATAACCAAGAAACATGGCCTTATCTTTGCGAAAAGTGCACTTCTCAAGATTACCATACAATTTATTATTTCTTAGCACTTGCAAAACTTGTCTAATATGATCCATGTGTTCATGTTCATTGTGGCTATATATGAGAATATCATGAAAATAAACTACCACAAATCTTCCAATAAAGTCTCTCAAAATATGGTTCATTAATCTCATGAAAGTACTAGGTGCATTAGTTAAACCAAAATGCATCACTAACCAATCATATAAACCAAATTTTGTCTTAAAAGCAGTTTTCCATTCATCCCCCTCTTTCATTCTTATTTGATGGTATCCACTACGCAAATCAATTTTAGAGAAAAGAGTAGCACCACTTAATTCATCTAACATGTCATCTAAACGTGGTATAGGATGACGATAACGAATAGTGATGTTATTAATTGCCCTACAATCTACACACATGCGCCAAGTACCATCTTTCTTAGGAACCAAAATAACGGGAACGGAACAAGGAGAAAGACTAACCCGAATATAACCTTTGTCCAATAATTCTTGCACTTGTCTTTGTATCTCCTTTGTCTCTTGTGGATTGGTTCTATATGGAGCTCGATTTGGGAGAGATGCTCCGGGGATTAAATCAATTTGATGTTCAATGCCTCTCAATGGTGGTAATCCCGAAGGTACCTCTTGTGGAAAAATATCCTCAAAATCTTGCAAAACATTAGAAACACCAAGAGGAATAGGGGTCATGTCATTATAAACCAAAATCTCTCCCTTGTGAATAAGCACAATAGGGACTAATGTAGGATCATCTCGAAATTCCCTCAAATCCTGTTTGGTGGCTAACATACATAATAGGTTCTCTCTCTTTTTACCACTCGAATTGGTTTTGCTATCACTCCCCATGGCTTGTATTTTTGGTGTTCCCTCGTCCCTCTCTCTTTCTTTTTCCACTTTCATAGCAACTTTGGATTGGGACTCATTTACAATTTGTTGTGGAGTCATAGGTCTCAAAATAATAATCTTCCCATGATGTTGTAGCTCATAAGTATTAGCTCTTCCTTCATGCTTCACACTTCTATCAAATTGCCAAGGTCTTCCCAATAATAGGTGGCAAACTGTCATGGGCACCACATCAAACTCAATAGTGTCTTTGTAAGGTCCAATTTGAAACTCCACTCTCACCATATGAGATACTTTCATTTGTCCCGTGCTACTCAACCATTGGATATGATAAGGAGAAGGATGTGGCAAATATTTCAAATTGAGTTTAGCACATAGATCTTTGCTAGCCAAATTCCTGCAACTCCCTCCATCAATAATGACTTTGCAAGCCATGTTAGGACCAATAATAGCTTTGGTTTGGAACAAATTGCACCTTTGATTTTCAGGACTAGGCACCACACTCAATGAATTTTGTGTGCAAATAATAGATGGCATAGTGGTAGCATAAGCATCCAAAGGAGTATCACTCAAATAGCCATCATCATCATCAATATTATTAGGATCAACATCATCACCTGTCTCATACTCATTGTTCTCATTGATCACCATCACTTTTGTATTTGGACAATCCCTCTTGAAGTGCCCCTTTCCTCCACATGTGTGACATGAAATATCTCTAGTTATTGAAGTAGAAGCACTTGAACCCGTGGTACTCATACTAGGTTGTGATAGTTTCTTTGCAATAGAGGAACTAGGCTCGGGTTTAGAAGAGTTAGCACCTCGAAAACTTGAAGATGGTGGTGTTGTAGGAGGTGCACTAGGCATAGAAGATGATCTCATGGGAAATCTAGCTCTTGTCCTTGTAGAAATTTTTGCCTCCTCAATGATATGTGCTTCGGCCTCCCTTGCATGGTGTAGAAAATCATGAATATTTTGGTATTGGTGATGCCTCACAATTCCCTTGATTTTGTAGTTCAAACCCGAAAGAAATCTTTGCATTGTTTGCTCCAATTGTTCTCTCACACGTGCCCTTTGCATAATTAGCTCCATCTCTTGATAATAAGCATCAACACTCATAGTTCCTTGCCTCAATTGTTGCAATTGATCAAATTGTTTCCTTATGTAATTTGGTGGAACAAATCTATCTCTCATGATCCTCTTCATGGTGTTCCAAGTGACAATGGGCAATTCTCCATCTTCTTGTCTCTTCCTCAAAAGCTCATCCCACCATCTAAGAGCATATCCATCAAACTCACTAGATGCCAATTTGATCTTTCTATCCTCATTGTACTCATGCATTCTCCATAGCTTCTCAATCTTCAATTCCCATAGCAAGTATTCTTCCACATCCATAGTATCAAAGCTAAATGATGGAATAGAAAATTTAGGCTTATTGAAACCATCCTCTCTTGGATTTTCTTGGATCACATTGTTGGGCACTCTCCTTGCTCCAAAATTTTGGTTTCGGCCATGATATCCTCCTTGGCCTCTCTCTTCTCTATTTCGGCCATGAACTTGATTTCTTGCACCAATAGCTTCCACTCCATTATTAGCATCACTATGGACACTAGCAATATCATCATCAATAATTGGGAGTCTTTCTTGGATCATTGTTTGAAGGCCAGCAAGTGTATTAGCAATTTGAGCAATAGTATTGTTGATGGAAGACACTTCTCTATTATTGGTTTCGACCACTTTATGTGTTTCTTCCATCTTGTTCTCCATATCTTGGAGAGCCTCATAAACTGGATCACAAGCATCTGTCACAAAGTGCTTGATATCTTGATGATTTTCCTTGATTTGATTTGTTAACACATCTCTCAAAGCCTCATATACTCTCCAATTTACTCCTTCATTATGGTCCTTCTTTTGCTGCACAAGATCATCACTAGAAGGAGCCATTAGTAGGTTAGTAAAATAAAAGCAAGTATAGGTCGTGGTGCTCTCTCACAACTCACTCAAAATCGTGCAAGACAATATGATATCTTACCACTCCAAAGTGAATAGAGATACTTGCCACAAGTAGAGACAATTAATGTGCTTTGGTGTGAAGAAGAGAATACCCAGGTTTTTAACTCTCACAAAAGCAAACAAGGTTATTTAGTGGGGCTTGGTATGGATACCTAACAATCACCAAAGTAACAATCCTATTTGTTGTCTTGTGAAGATATAAAAAGACCCAAGGAAACTCACACAATATGGAGACAAATGTGGCAATGCAATTGTTCGACGAACTTTCGCTCGACGGAAACAAAACAAGAAAAATAATATATATGGCAAACACACAACAGTATATGGGAACTCTGTAACTTTATTGATCATTGTATTGAATACAAAGTATAAGTACATGCTCCTGTGGGAGTTTGCCTATTTCGCCTCCTACGACTATGATTAAGGAGATCTGACTGAAGAGATTGCGTGTAGTCCGCTGATTCCCGGCGCTTTGCAAAGCGGCCGGTTAATTACATCCGTAGGTCTAGCCTACGGAAAACCTCCGATTAAGCTGTGTCATAGTCGTCGTCGTTCGAGATGATAATGGTAAACAGAGTGGCTTTGTTCCGCCAAGATTCAATCACATATGGTATTTTCACGCGAACAATCAAGAGTGAGACTAGATGAAAAGGGTTGCTTTTGCCTCGTCGTTGCCCAGCCAAGACCCTGATTCCATCGGATTGGACATGTGTATGCGTTGCTTTTGCCTCGTCGGTGCCCAGCAACAGTGTGTCCATCTCATCCAAAATTGGAACGTGTTAATAACATAGTAATCAAATCTTGCCGTCACTCGGCGATAATTTCGTCTAGCCTCATCGGCACTAGACATAAGACGGGTATGATGAATTCGACCATAGTTAAGTATACACTAGGCCATAGATTCGAGCTAGACAATGGATGAAGCATGCCTTTACTCTTTTGTTGTAACCACAAGTTCTTTTGCAAAGAACAAGGTCGTATAACGCCGACATAGATGAAACGGTCGGGCGATGAACTTTTGTGAGGGTTCCCTCTACTCCACATGATTGACATCGATGAATCGGTCAAAACCATGGGCATAGATTACACATGGGCGACATTGATGAAGCAGTCGTTGCCATGGCCGTAGATCCGAAATTAATTCCGCATGACGACGTTGATGAGGCGGTCGTTCCATGGTGGTGAAGATGCATGCACGGTCGCTTCCGCATGGCCGACGTTGATGAGGCGGTCGCTACAATGATCGGATGCTCCACGTGAACGATATTGGTGATGCGGTCGTTTCATAGCTATAGATTTCCACATGGGCGACGTTAATGAGCATGTCGTTGCCATGGTCGTAGATCCGAAATTACTTCCGCATGGACGACGTTGATGAGGCGGTCGTTCTATGGTGGTGAAGATGCATGCACGGTCGCTTCCGCATGGCCGACGTTGATGAGGCGGCCGTCACCATGATCGGATGCTCCACGTGAACGACGTTGGTGATGCGGTCGTTTCATAGCTATAGATTTCCACATGGGCGACGTTAATGAGCATGTCGTTGCCATGGTCATAGATCCGAAATTACTTCCGCATGGACGACGTTGATGAGGCGGTCGTTCCATGGTGGTGAAGATGCACGGTCGGTTCCGCATGGCCGACGTTGATGAGGCGGTCGCTACCATGATCGGATGCTCCACGTGAACGACGTTGGTGATACCGTCGTTTCATAGCTATAGATTTCCACATGGGCGACGTTAATGAGCATGTCGTTGCCATGGTCGGATGAGAAGATATATCAGACCATGCCCTCCGTGAGATACTAGATCAATTTTGCTTCACGCTTGATCGATAACTTTTGCCCACAATAATACTCAAAACTTGTTGTTTCCATCACACCAAATCAATCTCACGATAAGATCTTACGACTTACCCTTACAGCCCACCATCGGCATATTGTTGTAGCTCCGAGACGGCGTCCGCGTACAAGAACGAGGCGGCGACGAGATCTCTCTTGGTCCTTTTGGATGGAATCTCTATTTGGGTGTGTGGAGAATTTTGGCGGTGGTTCACGGGGCGCGTACGGCGTGTTGCGTCTATGCGTGCGATCCTTCTGTGCGCCGTCCGCGTACGTGCGTGCGTGTAATATATATAGCTCAGTTGGGTTGGCTCGTATGTGGAGCGCCGCGGCCTGGCGGCCGTGCCGGCGTCTGTGCCTCTCTCTCTCCGTCCGGCCCCTGTGACGAGCAATATGTTGGCCCTTATATAGGCAGCCGGCTGGTCATCATCTTGCCCCGCACGGCAGTTCAAAACAGAAACATGCTTATCTCTTCGTTCACGCGTTGCTAACCAGGCAGTCCGTTCCGATCACGTCTGAGATACGTGCAGTCAGCGGACTGTCTACTCTGTATTTAGAACCTACATGCGTAAAGCAACACATATGTGCTACTCAAGTTGTTCCTGCCATCGAGTATTACAACCTAGGATGCACGCATGTAGCTGCATCTGATCGGTCGATCATCACAAGTTGGAATAGCTAGCTAGCTCTCTTCCGTAGCCATGTTTCTAACACTTATATTTCCCAGATAATTTACCAAACCTGTGATCTGTTTGTACCATTGGGATATAGACAATGAACTCTACGAAATAAGTCCAATATCACATATATATCTTTCAAAAACTATATTTGTATCCGGTGGGACCCACACGTCATGGACCAAAAAGAATATGTGAGACAACGCATGGGAAATTGGGAATCCATGCATGCATATGCATCGTCGTGCATGGCACACTGAGCCATTGTATTGAAAGGTTGCTAGCTTTGTACATGTCCGATTCAAAACATTTGAACCTCGTATTCTTCAAATGGCGACTCAAGATTTTATCCATTTGCACCATCGCGATGTGCATGACGAGCTCTACAAAATGAGCCGAATATCTTATATTGATATTTTTATAAATATTTTGTATGACGTGGGCCCCACACATCATTGAGAAGAACTTTGCTAATTTACTCGTGTGTGTATATATATATAATATAGATTTTCTGGTACAAAAATCCATCAAACAAATCCCCCCGCCGAGTATAGTTCTTGTGCGAAGCAACAAGGACTAGACTCGGCGAAATAATTTGTAAATGAACTGATTTCTTTTGTTGTCCGAAACGACGGAACGTGAGTCTGTTCCGTGTTACTCTCCGACTCCAGTAGATAGTAGAGAAAGCATAGCTGCCCACGGTACCTAGCAGCCCACGGTACGCATCCATCACATATGCTATGTATCGGACATCAGGTCCTTGTACGTGCTACTCATATACGTATTAGGCAACTAGTTTCTCTCGAACTAGGCTTTCGCCCCGCTTTATAAATAAAGCAACCACAACATCCATACAAAGTACCGGTTACAACAAGAAGCAAATAGGGTACCACATGCTGGGGCAGCAGCAAACACAATGCCCAAAGGGAGAAAAGACAAAAAAAGCAAGAGCGGGGCGGGGGGGTGGTGGTGTGGGTAGACAAGCTAGAGAGCCTCCGGTAAAGGGGGAGGGGGTAGAGGGGAAGGCGACGCCTCAGGAGAGCGACTAGGAGGTGATGCGGCGCGCGGCGACTAGAAGTCTGTCGATGATGTCGTCAAGCCGCTCCCTGTCCCGCTGTCTACACAGCGGGGACCACTGCTGCAACAAAGCCAAGCATTTAAATAAGGCGTCAGACGCACGACACAGAAAAATCTTCTCTATCACCATTTTATTGCGAGTCGTCCACAGGGACCACATCATAGACGCGAACACCAGCCAGAAGAGGCGACGACCCCCTCTAGCCCGGTGAGACTGGTCTTCTAGGAACTCGCCAAGGTCTGAGGCCTGCCACACTGGCCCCAGAGCCTCATGGGCGAAATTCCACAAAAACCGGGCCGCCGGACACACAAAGAAAATGTGTGTGTTGGACTCCGGGCACCTACATAACGGACAGACCCCGTCCCCCGGCCCATGGCGCTTGGCCACTTCAATTCCGGAGGGCAATCTATCGCGAAGAAGTTGCCAGACGAAAATCTTTATCTTCAGCGGGATTGGGGCCTTCCATAGGGGAGTAGCCCACGTACTAACCGTCCCAGAGAATTGGGCCCTATACGCCGATTTGACCGAAAACACTCCCGAAGGGGTCAACGACCAGGACACCTGGTCCGCACCTCCGGGAAGGGACTCGGGCAAGTCGCCCCTGAGAGCCTCCCATTCAGCTGCCTCCGCCGGCCCAAAAGATCGTCGGAACAAGATCTTCCAATTCCCATTCTGGAACGCTGCAGCCACAAGTTGGGAGGGCTCCGAGCAGATCGCGAAAAGTCTAGGACACTCTAACTGGAGAGGCCGCTCCCGAAGCCAAGGGTCCAACCACAGCATGGTCCCTCGACCGTCTCCTATGCCAAACCTCGCCCCCTTCCGGATCTCCTGTTTAAACGACTGGATGGACCTCCAGAAGAGCGAACCATCCTGACGTTCACAGGCTAGAAGCGGGCGGTCTTGTAGATACTTGGCTTTAATAAGCTGGAACCAGAGTCCCCCCTCCTCCCGTAGAATGCGCCACACCCACTTGAGCATTAGGGCCACATTCATCTTACGGGAGGCTAGGATACCTATGCCCCCCAAGTCTTTGGGGGCGCAAACATCCGCCCATTTGACCATGTGATACTTTTGTTTCCCTGACGCGTCTTGCCAGAAGAACCTCGACAGTTCCTTGTCAAACGCTGCGTGGACTCCCTCCGGCAGGGAATAAATCCCCATCAAATATGAGGGGACACTAGATAGGCATGACCCAATTAGGATGGACTTGCTCCCCTTGGAGGTAAAACGTCCACGCCAGGGTTCTGCCTTATTCCTCACCCTACCCACAGTAGGCTCCAGGTCTCGGATAAGAATCCTGGAGTCGCTCAGCGGTACTCCCAGGTAGTTCACCGGGAAGGAGGTCAACCTGCAGTTGAGGTTGTCCGCTATCCGTTGTTGATCCTCAGGGGAATACCCAAGGACCACAACCTCACTCTTGTCAAAGTTGATTTTGAGGCCCGACATGGCCTCAAAACACAACAACAAAAACTTGAGGTTGACAATGTCCAACTCTGAGCCCTCAACCATAATCATCGTGTCATCTGCATATTGCAGGTGGGTGATGCCTCCACCCGGAATGAGATGACCAACCACACCAGAGATGTGGCCGGCACCCCTGGCCTTATCCAAGATAGCAGCCAGGGCATCTACCGCCAGGTCAAAGAGGATGGGGGAAATAGGATCCCCCTGCCTCACCCCACACGACGACCTAAAATAGGGGCCAACGTCCCCATTAATGTTAATTGCGGTATTGCCACTCATGACAAGTTGCATAATCCACGAGATGAACCGACCATCAAATCCTCGTCGCAGCAACACCTGACGGAGGAACCCCCAGTCAAGGCGGTCGTAGGCTTTCTGAAAATCCAGCTTCAGAAAGACCCCTTTGTGTTGTCGAACCTTGACCTCATGCACAATCTCATGAAGAGCAAGGATCCCATCATGGATAAATCTCCCCTTGAGGAAGGCAGACTGCAAGGGGTGTACAATCCGCTCAGCCAAGTTTGCTCGGGCATAAAATTGTTCCAGCCCCCCAAAGCTTAGACCAACGACGAGCAAAGTTTCCATGGATCAACAAGGTGATCCCCGCGACGGTACAGAAATTCGGTCGGAGACCGTAGCGAGAGGCCGGCCGAAGCGTGCCGTTAGGAAGTTTAGCAATCGATATCGGGGCCGGATAGGGTCTGCAACGAGCAATCGCTCAACTGAGGCGGACTCTAGGCTGAATAATATTCATAACTCGCGTGACAGTAGTCCCACTGATCACGGTAGACGACGTCGCTCCTCTGATCGTGGTGGTTCACACAGCTCGCACCCGGCGGATCACTGGGTATGTTTTTTTTTATATGCAATGCGCTCTTTTTTCTTTTTCTTTTGACGCACAGCAACTTTACTTATTCATTGATTAATTTCGTATTTTATGGTCTGATTTTCTTTCAGGACGCTGGTAGCTCTCACCCAACAATTTACACTCTTTTTAGCGGCCATACCAAAGATGCGCCGAAAGAGGCATAGGGGGAACTAATACTTTGGCGTGAAGAATTTGAGCTCTTTATGGATTACGAGGGAGAATTACACAGACCAGATGAGATTTCTATAAACGACGAGGAAGGTGTTGAGCAGACGATGTCCGAAGTGGCTCAATGTTTGAAACTCGGTCGGGGTAAAACGCTCATCTCCGAACCGTTCAGCAGCTTTTTCCAGAAAGTTAATGCCCGACATTATGATCGCTATACTCGCTTACCGAAGCCACCGGTTGTACTGACGCACATGTTTCAAGAATACTCTCTTGGCGCGCAAGATAAACCTGGGGCACCACCGGTAAGGATGGCATCTCACTCAGTTATTGGTCTAAAACCTTGTCAGCCCGGTCATCGTGGAAAATTTGATACGCCGAAGCGCACGTCCACTATGGCTCAAAAGCTCATTCAATCAGCTTCCACGAGATGGATTAATGACTACCCACATCGCGTTCGCACGGATGTCTTGGAGTGCCGCAAGCTATTGATATGGGCACGCATGATGCTATTAAATTCAGAAGATGCTGAATATTTAAAGAAGGCTGATATTGCTAGAGGAATCACAGCTTCAATCTACCGTTGCCATGTTGATCCCTCCCTGATTGCTGCTTTCCTGACATACTGGAACGTTGACGGGCATACTCTTGTTACTAGCCAAGGGGAGATGGGTTATCCGCTTCATACCATGTATGATGCTATGGGTATATTTTTCTCTGGGCGACTCTATGAAGAATACATCCCTCTGCGTGGGACGGTGCGAGGACATGTAAAAACTTTGTACAGCATATACACAAGCATATGTCCAGTACAACGTACTTCATACGCTGGTCTTGTAACCATTGACGCCTGGGTTGATTTCTTTTTTGATGACAAGACCCGCTCATTTGGATCTATATTGTCAGACTGTTATGCCGACATAGATGACCCGTTGTTGCTAAAAAAAGTTTTCCACGTTGAGATTAAAGATGACTGTATGTCTGCCTGCTTGGGCGACAAAGCAATGCATTACCGTCCAACATATCCTTTGGTGGTGTTTCGCATAGCCTTTATTGCGGCATGGCTTTGCACCTATTGTGTTCCTACAGAAGCGGGCAAATACATCCGTCCTGAGGTTTTTGTTATGGCCGTGAAGCTGGCCGAGGGTAGCCGTCGAGCTATTGGTGCAGCAAGTTTGTCATTCTTGTACCGTAGCCTGGATGATTTTCACCATCACATTGTGACAGGGTCAGCATCTGCTAGTAAATGTGATCTATTTATCCCAGGGCATTTCATCATGGGATGGTTTGCCTCATTCATGAAATATTTTCCAATATCCGCATCTTTAAAGTGCCCAACTCCTTCCGCGCCTTTTGTTATTGATTCGGTTCGAAGAGAGCCGACGTCTCTCATAAACGCTCATAAACTTTTTTGGGAGTTTGACGATATTGGAATAAGTCTGCGTTCTTTGAATTTCCTTGGAATATCCATTGTACGCTTTCCCAGCTCGGGGAACGTGGTTCGGATACATGATGGCCATGCTCAGTATTATGGTTCGGACACAATCTCCATTGCCGCCGTTGACTTACTTATCAGTTGTACTGTTGGCGGAATCTTGCATAGACAGGGCGAGCGCTATGACAATCAGGTGTATTGCCCGCACCGGTTTGCTCGGATGTTCAATTGTGATCAACATGTCCCTGAATTGGACATGCCCTCAGAAGACAGGAAGACAGGGATAAACAGCCTAGATTTCCCTAGTTACTTGATCAATTCCCGTGAAGTATCGCTAGAGCTTCTTGGTCGGCGTCATCTTTGCTTTCATCGACCGGTTGGTCACAAATTTTTTGTGCAGCCTACCAGAAAACAACCAAGGCGCACGATGGAGTATATTGCCTGGTGTAATAAGGCATTTGCTTTCCTCCAGGCACCTGAGACGTTTTGTTTGTGTCCACAAACATCGGGTGGTGTCTTGTTGCAGTTGATTGACTCAAGTCCACCAAATGGTACGATGCTCCTCTATTTTTTCTTGCTTTATATTCAGCACATATATTCAGACTTTTATTGATTTATTTTCTCATGCATGTTCCACTTGTTCACCTCTCGCTTGCTATTATCAGCCTGTACGTGTATAAACTTGTCGTTGTCTCTCTGCTGAACTTAGATAATTCATTCGCAGGGCGAGAAGCTACCTCAGTATGTTCACCGAACAGTCATATGGTGACACCGAGTGTGGATACCATATCCATGCTCAAGCGGAGTGCAGATGACTCCTTTGAAGATATTGCACCATCGTCGAAGAAGACGGAGATCGCAGGGCCAGGTAATATTTTTTTAGCATTTCCTTTGTATAAATATTTTCATATGTGCCCTTATGTAGTATGATCAGCCTCTCCCTTGTGAACGAGAGGCCACACAAATTCATGACTCAATAGCACATCATATGCCTATTTATTCATGTATCGTCTCGTATATTTTTTATATACTTACTTCTCTTTGTCTCTATATTTTTTTTTAGCAGGATCTTTCGACAAGGAGTCAAAGAAAATGTATGAGTCCATTGCCAAGGAGTGCAACAAACATCATGAGGATGTTGAAGAGAAACTACGTCAAAACTCAGCCAGTTCAACTGCAGCCATAGACATCAGAAATCTATTATTGAGTAATGAATTTAGTAAGGAGAATCCAGTTGATTTGGGAGGTTTGACCGGTAGCGAATCATCGCACTGTGCAACTTATGTTCAAGCGGATCTTAAAAAACTCAAGAGGATTCTTGGCGAGTATCCAGTGAATAAAGCCTCTATGGCTTCGGCGATAACTAATATTCTCAAGTTTTGGAATAGGATCTTCGACAAACCGCCTTCAGAAGTGGTTCGTCTGATGAAGGGACTTGCTACTTTACAAGCAGCATATGAACGAGATACGTCCGAGTTGGCCTCAGGAATTGCTTCGCAAAGAGAACAATCTCAGGAACGAGCATCTATAGTTAATACTCTCGTTGGTAAGGTAGCAATTGCATGTGCTTCCTTGGATACTATTACGACCACTTTTGAGGACCAGATCAAGGGGCAAGAGCGCAAAAAACAAAATCATTTGTCGCGCATTGCGGACGTGGAAGCCCAAATTCAAGCATTGCAGACTGAGGTTCAGATGCTAAAAGATGATAGTTCATTTGGGAAATCGCTCGCCCAGGCAATTGAGTTATTTGTCCGCCCATCGTGGGCGTGTTCAGCACACTATGAGTTTCAAGGCGACACTAGAGAACCTTTCGTTGAAGGATGAAGCGTATTTACAGGAGTTAGACCAAATCACAAAGCAGTTTGTCGAGACCGATGAGCTGGGCTTTTCTCCGCAGATGTACGCTATACACGAGTTTATCATAGCGTGTGCTTCTGAGGCAGATTAATCGCCGCAAGGATATATTAGCTTGTTAGCCTCTGTAAAAAATAATGTTATTTTGTGTTAAGTTCATTTGTATTTCGGACACACATTCCTTATTCCTGTCTAAACATGGATTATCGTTCCAATCATTTGCCCTTTTGAAATCCCTTTGTTTGTTTTCCGGGCCGGGCGCACATGTCGTCTGTGCTGATCAGTTTCCTCCGCGCCAATATGTAGAGTATGCTTCCAACTGAACCTTGTGGATCTAACTCTTTTTCTTCTTTTATTTTGCTCACTTCTTTTGATAGCAACGATTAGCCTAACCATGTTGCTGAGTGTTTATTTTCCGGGCCGGCCGCACATGTCGACTATGTTAGCCCATGCCCTGGTTTTCTCATGCGTGATATTCTTAAGATAGCTCTTGAGCTGTCCTTGGAAAATTAATTGTAGCAGCTGATGCTCCCACTAGGCCACCGCGTAGAGATCAAGTAGACATAAAGACCTTAATTTGGGCAACGTTCCAACATTTTTTTTAAGTGCCCAAGGTACAACATAGATGTCCGTATATATGTGCTACCAGCAAAACAATGGCCAGCTGATAAGCCACTTACACCGTCGATCCATCGTGAGCCGATGGATTTAATTCTCAAAACTTAATAAGGTTTTGCCTTACCAAGAAACACACTTATGATTTATTATGACAACATACAGTGAAATATTCACACCATATATGTCAATTAAGATACGTGGACAAAACACTCATTTTATTTAATAGCGCAAAATCATGCTATTATTTATTCCCATCGCGACCAGATAGAATATGGTGCCAGCCGATGGTGTAGGCATTGTAAGAAATAATTCATCAAGTAAGATGCGACCATAAAATAATGTTGGTGCCAGCCATCAAACTCGAAGGGTTTCACAGGTCGACACTGACCGCAATGGTGTGTCGTACTGCTCCCATAAATTCTTTCCCGAGTTTGATGCGATCGTAAAAAAAAATGAACGATGCCAGACACCAGACTCGAGGGGTTTCACAGCTTAGCACTGACCGTACTGGCGCACTTTGCTGCTCCCAATAGTTGAAGTGTCGGAATGTCATAAAAAATGTAGATAAACTAGGCAACCAATGGTGCCCCCAGTGTGGTTGGTATGACTAGTGGAGGAAAAATGCCCCCAGTGTCAGTGTGGTTGGTATGACTAGTGGAGGAAAAATGCCCCCAGTAATGGTTGATATGATTTGTGGAGGGAAAATGCCCTCAGCGTGGTTGATATGATCAGTGGAGGGAAAATGCCCCCAGCGTGGTTGATATGATCAGTGGAGGAAAAATGCCCCCAGCGTGGTTGATATGATCAGTGGAGGGAAAATACCCCCAGCGGTGATACATACGTTTGTATAGTCTGTAGTTGGTGGACGACAAACAATGACGCCTTGCATGCACCGAGCAAGGTTGTTTTAGTATAGAAGTAGTTGCATGAGCCTCATGAAGAAACGTCATGGATCATGAGCATACATAAGAAACACACGGAAGAAATAAAACCATGAAAAGCAAAACAAAGGTTTTTTTTTGTTTTATTGGAGATTTTGGCTTTTCCGCTAAACACTAGCTATGAGTGTGGCATCAGAAAAGGCTGCCGAAGGACTTTGTCATTGGGAACCGTCGAAGAACCATGACGGTTATGATTCATTAACCTTTCATTTTATGTGTGTATGTGTGTGTATGAAGGTGATGTGCTTGGGGTGATCCCGAGAGGCAACAAATAATCGTACCCTAGCCCATCGGGGCAATGAGTAACCACATAGCTCCACCAGGCTTCCTTCCATGCCTCAAGAACACAGAAAACATGGGTGAGGAGGAGTTATGAGAACTGGTTTTGGGACAACAGCTTGTGAAAGTTTATCATGCCTTTGATGAGGGGTGGTGAATGACTACCAACCGCCTTCTTTCCAGTGATCCCCTTATTTCCCGGAACTGCTGGTCTTGCTTGGAGCCTATGGAGACTTCTCTTTCTATGAGGATTGCTTGTATGACCCCCTTTTTTTTTACTTCACGGTGTATTTTTTCCTTCTGAACTTGCTTGGAACTTGCTTCATTAGCTTTATTGCTTGAATTTGCTGGAAGATCATTGATATTTCTTCGGGGTACCACTTTGAGAACTTGGAAGGTAGCCATCCACCTTGGTGGACTAAAAACCCTCAGGCATATTATGTGGGGCTTTTGGTGGCACACCCCAGGGTTGCCAAGTGGCTACACACCAAGTCCAACTTATGTTGGATTGGGCAGCCCTTTCCTGATCTTTTCCTAGGATCTTCCCCGGGGCGAGGTGTCTCTACGAACCCGAGGCACATCCAGAAGCATGGGGACATGGGACCTCATTACTCGGAAGTCTCCCAAGTAGTCTCCTCTGTTGCCTCTGGGAACATATACAGTGTTGTGTGTTGTGGGTTGTGGGTATAGGTGCCGCTCCACTTACCACGATTTACACCGTGCTTCCGCTAGGCAAGTCATAGGGCAGCCAAATCATCAGTCACGAGCTTTGTGTGATTGGGGAAAGCCATTTTAATGTAGGACATGATAGTCCATGGTTTAATAAAACATTTTTTTTAATGTCGGTATGCGGAAATGATCACGCGTAATATTTCTTAAGATACCTCCCATTAATAGGTGGCATTGGGCGTTCACCATGTTGATCGATCAGCTGGTAAGCACCGCCATCGTACACTTGCTCAATGACAAATGGCCCTTCCCATTTAGGCTCAAGTTTTCCCTTCGCTTTACCTTTTACCACAATGGGGCGCCGGAGTACAAGAACTAGATCTCCCTTACGGAAAACTCGTGGTTTAACGAGCTTATCATATGCGCGTACCATGTTTCAGCGATATAGCTCTAAATCTTGGAGCGCGTTGAGTCGATCTTCTTCCAAGGAATCCAGCTGCTGAAATCGTAGCCGAATTTGCTCGTCTTGGGTCATATCATCATGTATGGCCACTCTTAGAGATGGAATTTCCACCTCTAGAGGAAGAACATCCTCACTCCCATATGCTAAGGAGTATGGTGTAGCTTGAGTTGGTGTGCGTACTGTAACACGATACGCCCATAGAGCTTCATATAGACGATCATGCCAGTCACGATGATGCTTGTGGACTGTCTTTTTCAAGATTTGGCCGAGGGTCTTATTAAATGCTTCAATTAACCCATTGGCTTGTGGGTAATATCCCGTGGAATAGTTCCACTTGATTTTATACTTGGCCATGAATCCGACCATTTTATGTGACTTAAAAGCTTTCGCATTGTCCGAGGTAATGCGATGTGGGACTCCAAATCGATAGATGATATTGCGCTCTAGAAAGTTAATAACATTGTCTCTTTTCACTTCTCTTAGAGGTACCGCTTCTGCCCACATAGAAAAATAGTCCGTAGCGGCGAGTATGAATTTGTGCCCCCCAGAGGATGGAGGCTCAAATGGGCCAACAACATCTATTCCCCATGCATCAAAAGGCCATGCAGGTACAGTCGGATGTAAAGGGACTGGTGGTTGATGCTTTATAACGCCATGAACTTGGCAACTATGACAAGACCTTGCTACTCTGATTCAGTCTTTCATGACGCCAGGCCAGTAGTATCCACATAACTTGATACTATGGTACATTTTTGGTCCACTTTGATGCCCACCACACACCCCATGATGGACTTCTTGTAAAACTTGATCGGCTTCTTTTCTGGATACACATCGTAGAAGCATCTCTTGTCCAAAAGCACGTCGATACAAAGTTCTTGCTTTAACTACGTAGGAAGGCAGGCATCGCTGCAACCTACGCCTTTCCACTGTGTCACTTGGGAGTATCCCATGATTAATGTAATCCAGGAATGGTTTGCTCCAATCATCGTCGCCACTGACATTGGCAACAACATGATGCACTTCACACTCATGTGGGATTAGTTATAGTACAGCTGGAAGGAGCCACCTTTCCTCTATTTGTACATGAGCGGGCTCCCCTTCAGGGAGCACCAACGACGATGCAAGTTTAGCTAATGCATCCGCCGAAGCATTCTTGCTTCGTGGGACATGCAACAGTTGTATGTGTTCGAATTTTTTCATGAGGATTTGGGCTACCGTGTGGTATGGAACTAGTTCCGGCTTGCGCACCTCGTATATGTTATTAACTTGGCGAACGATGAGCTGAGAATCACCGTATACCATTATGTTACGCACGTCCATGGAGAGTGCTAGTAGAAGGCCAAAAAGGAGGGCCTCATATTCTGCTTCGTTATTTGAGCACTCCTCTTTGAGAAGAGAGAAAGAGTGGTGCATGGTTCCCCCGAGGGGTTTTGAATACCAAAACTGCACCCGCACGCCGTTTTACTCCACCATCGGGATCCACATCTGTACGAGAGGCTCCGTCAAAATATAGTTCCCATTGGGACTCGATGTCAATCGTAAAAAACCTCCTCATCAGGCAATTCAACGACCAATGAGGAATCATCGGGTAAAGGATGTGCTGCAAGAAAATCGGCCAATGCCTGGCCTTTAACTACCTTTTGTGGGACATAAGTAACATCAAATTCCATCATGGCTACAGCCCATTTACCAAGGCGTCCCATGAGAACAGGTTGATTTAGCACATACCTTATGGGGTCAGCACGTGCTATAACTTGTATTTGATGTGCTAACATATATTGTCTTAACTTCTTTAGAGAGAAAAAAAATGAGTGTTAGCCACAACTTCTCTATGGAAGAGTAATTATGCTCAGCACCAGCCATGGTACGACTTAAGTAGTAGCAAGACACTTCTTTTCCCTCATCATTGTGTTGAGCTAAAAGTGCACCAACCGAAGAGGATTGTGCAGCAATATAAAGAATAAGTGGCCGCCCTTTAATCGGGGCAGCTAGAATAGGAGGGTTTCGTAAATATCGCTTGATACATTCAAGCGTATTTTGGCATTGTTCATCCCATTCAAAGGGAACTCCTTTTCTCATTAATCTCGTGAAGGGCTGGTACGCCCTAAGAGATTAGATATGAAGCGTCGTATATACGCCAAATGACCTTGTAAAGATTTTAACTCTTTCAAGTTCTTAGGTGGCTGCATGTCTTGTACTGCTTTGATGTTCTTTGGCGAGATCTCAATGCCACGGTGGTGTACAATGAAACCTAAAAATAGGCCAGATTTCACAGCAAAGGCACATTTAAAAGGATTCATCTTAAGTTGATGCTTCCCCAAACGATTAAAAAGAACACATAGGTCATCCTGATGATGTAGGCGATCCCTAGTTTTTACAACCATGTCATCAACATAACATTCCACAGAGTCATGAATGAGGTCATCCAAAACAGTGGTCATGGATCGTTGATATGTTGCACCGGCATTTTTTAGTCTAAAAGGCATTACAGTATAATAGAAATTTCCCTTGGGCGTTTGGAAGGCGGTGTCAATTGCGTCATGTTCATCCATCTGAATTTGATTGTAGCCGGATGATCCATCCATGAAGGACAAGGCACCATAACCTCTTTGATGAAGACGGCGGTGATGAGCTTGTCCACCTCGACGATAATACTATCTTGCAGCTCTGGGCGAAAGCGGCGTGGTAGCTCCTTCACTGGGCTGAACTGAGAATCAATTGCTAGCTTGTGAGTGGCGACCTGGGGGTCAAGCCCTGGCATTTCTTTATAAGACCATGCGAAGCAGTCTCGAAATTCTATCAGGAATTCTCGGTAACTTTCAAGTTCTTGCAGTGTGAGAGAGGAACTGATGAAAGTAGGGCGCGGGTCATCCTCCGTACCCATATTGATCTGGACTAACTCATCGACAATGCATTGTCCCTCGTCTCAAGCTGACCTGGGACCAGAGCAACGTCAAGTACCTATCTTTGATTGATTCTCACGGCTTAATGAGTCTAAGATAGAAGATAAATTTCACTTTCGCCTTATGCTATACTCAATACCAAGAGCCCAGATAGATACAGGTGTTTTGAAGGTTGTAGAACAATTTGGCAAAGAGTGGATGATCAAGCTCGCAACATGTGACAAAACCTCACCACAACATCATGTTGTGTATAGTATGGTCTCTAATTAAAATAGAAGAAAGTACATCGACTAGTACAAGTCTCTGATTCTCAAGTTGTCAAGAAAGTACGACCACGGAGAAATAGTGAGGCAGATGACCATGGGAGAGGTGCACCTTGCCCCCTGTTTATATTACGCACAAGTTTGTAGACAAGACGATATATGTGGCAGCTCCAACCATATTCATCTCTGTCGATAGGGTGAGCATGTCCACTCTTCATGAGAATTAGAAGGTAATATGATCATACTGCCGACATGTTCACGTCGGTGAATATTGATATTTTTAATGCCAGGGAACAACACCTTTTATTTCCAGAACACGTGTAGAAGATAGGCCTTAACACGCTGACGTTATCGATGTAGGTAGACTTTCACCTTGTACTAGACGTAGGCAGACCATTATCCAGCATCAGCCGCTAGCTCTTTAATGTGATGCTCTAGAACCGCCCCTTTAGGCAACGATCCGAGCTGGATAAGACTTCAAGATGATAGTTTTGGATCATGCTTTTCGTCTGATAATGGCAAAGGTGGGAGAAGAACTCACCATACTGGAGGAAATTCTTGAATCTACACACGTTCATGTTTTATATTAAAATACCCATGAACTTTATGATCAAGCTTCAAATTACAACCGTAAGCCATCCCACAAGTATTCCATGGATTTTTTTTCTAGCACATATTACTCTATGTGCTTTGAGCACAACCATTCATGTAGCGGATCAATGATATTATTTTAGCATCACTGGATGGTTCTTTGGGTTGCCCCCGGTTGATGAAAAAGATTCACGACCATGGACTTGTTGCTACAACGTCCTCAACTGATTTTGGAGCTCTTGCAACCAAGGTTGAACGCCATCAGAGCGAGGCGTTGGTGCCTTAGTGGATAGTACATAAAACACGTTTGCACTCGTGTCGTTTCCAGCCGTAATGTGACATATGCAGAAACTAACACAGAGCTGGATTAAAGAGATTAACTTATTAGAAACAAAAGGGTCACAACCTGAAAAGGTAGCGACATGTTCAAGATGTGAGTCCAAAACTCATTCATGATCGCGTGTCTGACGAGCTCTTTCATCCGTGGTGGCCTTGTCATCCACTCCGGTGAAAGGACGTAAGGGTGAATTACTATGGTCAAGATACTCAACGTCGTCATGGAAAGACGGTGTATCAGGTTTCACACTCTCATTGCTCAAGTGAGCGTGTAGCTTCTCAAGGCTACTACGCTTTCGACGAAAGGATCGAGCCTTGTGCACAGACCTAAACATGCAGTAGATAGCCATGTCGAGATCATCCAACAACTTGGTTTATTGTTCTCTGTAGGAGAGGAAGATAAACTTGGTGTAGCATTAGCTTTGTTTTCAGCATATTGCGAGCCTCCATGACCCGGGCCTTTCGTTCGTCCCTAACCTTAGCGACATCACGCTTTTTGGCCTTATTTGATTCAAGAGCACAAGTGGATGTCAGCCCCTGTGTCTGGTGGTAATAGACCTTACCCCCATGCTCGATCATAGCCATGGAAGGTACCGATCCAAACTGTATGAGAGCAAGAGCCAAGGTGTGCTTCATGGATTGCTCAATGGTGATCGTAGGGAAGGAATCATCAAACAAAAGGGAATCTGTCGTGTTAGTATACTGCCATATGTACGAATTGACTAGGCAATGCGTAAACATAGGCTAAGCATGTATTCTTCAAGTACAACATATATCCCCCAACAAGTCTGCACAGGCTATTTTCCTTCGGATCAGGTGAGCCATCAGGCGTGTATGGTGCTTTAGACAGCCATATCAAAGATTTTTTTTTAACTGAAACTCTTGTGCATAGCCTATGTGAAACAACAAAGGACAAGTGTGCTTGCATTCATTTATCTGATGCAAGCTCATGGAGTATGAAAGAAGGATCACGTGTATGGCCATGTACTTTTTTTTTTGTACTAGCATACATAGAGTCCTCGCTAGGTTTCTCTGCATAGATATTTTCTACGTGCTCCATAAAATCAAGGCACATATTTTTTTTCTTATAGATAACTGCTCTAGAACCATAGCAGCTCCTGACCAGTATGGAAGCATTCCACACGTCACTGTCGGCGTTCGCGTAGATGAAGGCATGTTCATCTACGTATTGTCTTATGTAAAATCAAGGCAGACGTTTATATCATCGATTTACCAGCACCGTTAGTATAAGCCTGATAAAATTTCTTTTCTCGATCAAAGACGCTCGACGAGTATAGCATGAAAAATTCGTCCGTAGCCTAAGGGAAAACCCCGTCATAGCACATGCAGATTTGATTGTACTGGTACTCATGATGTTGCGAGTACATGCCAAATACTCGGGGCGAGGAAAGAATCTTGGAGAGTAGATTAAGGGCATTGGACCGCTGTGGACCGCTGTCCGCGACGTGCAGGTGCTCGGTGGAGAGGATCAGTTCAGGTGGAAGTGGAATGCAGATGGACGTTTCTCCTCAAGATCGGCCTACAAGGCTTTCTTCCATGGCCGCACAGCTCTACCAGGCGCCACAAACATCTGGAAATCCTTTGCGCCGCTAAAGGAGAAGTTCCATGCCTGGTTAGCCTTGAGGGATCGATGCTGGACTGCTGAAAGGCGGCTGCGGCGAGGACTTCAGTCCCACTCGCTGTGCCCTTTGTGCGGGCTGGAAGACGAAACCATGGATCATCTGACCGTCCGCTGCGTGTTCGCTAGGCGTTTCTGGACTGGACTTCTGACGAAGGCGAACTTGGGAGGTATCACACCGGAGCCTCAGCCGGCCTTGCTGCTACGGCTGAGGGACTGGTGGCCTACTGCTGTTCACTCCCTGCCGGCCAACTCTAGGAAAGCAGCGAACTCCATCATCCTTTTGGGCATCAGAAGGCTTTGGCTCGAGCGGAACGCACGGGTCTTCGACAGAACGGCCACAGGAGTAGACTTCGTAGTATCAACTGCCTTCGACGAGTGGCAGCTTTGGTGCTCCTGTAGAGGTAGACGAGCACGAGAGTAGATTGTCGTAGTTTTTCGTGGTACGGTCTAGGCCGTGTGGGTGGCTCGCTTTCTGGGCCTGTAAGATAACTCTGTTTCCCTGCTTACTTAATACAAAGACACGCAGATCTCCTGCGCGTTCTCCAAAAAAGATTAAGGGCATACCCGCGGAGAAAGATGTAAGATGCATTGGACATGCATCCGACCATAACCATGAACATATTTACTTTCTTTCTTCATACCCATCACTTCAGACTCGTGAACCCGAATGCTTTTATGCACGCCTGTGAAATTGGAAGAAAGGACTTGGGTTCATTTCAAGAAAACTTGACGACGATCGGAGCGCAGCAAAGATGGGAGGAGAATCAGGTCCCACCGGGCGTGCCATTTTTGTTCGACGAACTTTCGCTCGGCGGAAACAAAACAAGAAAAATAATATATATGGCAAACACACAACAGTATATGGGAACTCTGTAACTTTATTGATCATTGTATTGAATACAAAGTATAAGTACATGCTCCCGTGGGAGTTTGCCTATTTCGCCTCCTACGACTATGATTAAGGAGATCTGACTGAAGAGATTGCGTGTAGTCCGCTGATTCCCGGCGCTTTTGCAAAGCGGCCGGTTAATTACATCCGTAGGTCTAGCCTACGGAAAACCTCCGATTAAGCTGCGTCATAGTCGTCGTCGTTCGAGATGATAATGGTAAAGAGAGTGACTTTGTTCCGCCAAGATTCAATCACATATGGTATTTTCACGCGAACAATCAAGAGTGAGACTAGATGAAAAGGGTTGCTTTTGCCTCGTCGGTGCCCAGCCAAGACCCTGATTCCATCGGATTGGACATGTGTATGCGTTGCTTTTGCCTCGTCGGAGCCCAGCAACGGTGTGTCCATCTCATCCAAAATTGGAACGTGTTAATAACATAGTAATCAAATCTTGCCGTCACTCGGCGATAATTTCGTCTAGCCTCGTCGGCACTAGACATAAGACGGGTATGATGAATTCGACCATAGTTAAGTATACACTAGGCCATAGATTCGAGCTAGACAATGGATGAAGCATGCCTTTACTCTTTTGTTGTAACCACAAGTTCTTTTGCAAAGAACAAGGTCGTATAACGCCGACATAGATGAAACGGTCGGGCGATGAACTTTTGTGAGGGTTCCCTCTACTCCACATGATTGACATCGATGAATCGGTCAAAACCATGGGCATAGATTACACATGGGCGACATTGATGAAGCAGTCGTTGCCATGGCCGTAGATCCGAAATTAATTCCGCATGACGACGTTGATGATGCGGTCGTTCCATGGTGGTGAAGATGCATGCACGATCGCTTCCGCATGGCTGACGTTGATGAGGCGGTCGCTACCATGATCGGATGCTCCACGTGAACGACATTGGTGATGCGGTCGTTTCATAGCTATAGATTTCCACATGGGCGACGTTAATGAGCATGTCGTTGCCATGGTCATAGATCCGAAATTACTTCCGCATGGACGACGTTGATGAGGCGGTCGTTCCATGGTGGTGAAGATGCATGCACGGTCGCTTCCGCATGGCCGACGTTGATGAGGCGGCCGTCACCATGATCGGATGCTCCACGTGAACGACGTTGGTGATGCGGTCGTTTTATAGCTATAGATTTCCACATGGGCGACGTTAATGAGCATGTCGTTGCCATGGTCATAGATCCGAAATTACTTCCGCATGGACGACGTTGATGAGGCGGTCGTTCCATGGTGGTGAAGATGCACGGTCGGTTCCGCATGGCCGACGTTGATGAGGCGGTCGCTACCATGATCGGATGCTCCACGTGAACGACGTTGGTGATACCGTCGTTTCATAGCTATAGATTTCCACATGGGCGACGTTAATAGCATGTCGTTGCCATGGTCGGATGAGAAGATATATCAGACCATGCCCTCCGTGAGATACTAGATCAATTTTGCTTCACGCTTGATCGATCACTTTTGCCCACAATAATACTCAAAACTTGTTGTTTCCATCACACCAAATCAATCTCACGATAAGATCTTACGACTTACCCTTACAGCCCACCATCGGCATATTGTTGTACCTCCGAGACGGCGTCCGCGTACAAGAACGAGACGGCGACGAGATCTCTCTTGGTCCTTTTGGATGGAATCTCTATTTGGGTGTGTGGAGAATTTTGGCGGTGGTTCACGGGGCGCGTACGGCGTGTTGCGTCTGTGCGTGCGATCCTTCTGTGTGCCGTCCGCGTACGTGCGTGCGTGTAATATATATAGCTCAGTTGGGTTGGCTCGTATGTGGAGCGCCGCGGCCTGGCGGCCGTGCCGGCGTCTGTGCCTCTCTCTCTCCGTCCGGCCCCTGTGACGAGCAATATGTTGGCCCTTATATAGGCAGCCGGCTGGTCATCATCTTGCCCCGCACGGCAGTTCAAAACAGAAACATGCTTATCTCTTCGTTCACGCGTTGCTAACCAGGCAGTCCGTTCCGATCACGTCTGAGATACGTGCAGTCAGCGGACTGTCTACTCTGTATTTAGAACCTACATGCGTAAAGCAACACATATGTGCTACTCAAGTTGTTCCTGCCATCGAGTATTACAACCTAGGATGCACGCATGTAGCTGCAGCTGATCGGTCGATCATCACAAGTTGGAATAGCTAGCTAGCTCTCTTCCGTAGCCATGTTTCTAACACTTATATTTCCCAGATAATTTACCAAACCTGTGATCTGTTTGTACCATTGGGATATAGACAATGAACTCTACGAAATGAGTCCAATATCACATATATATCTTTCAAAAACTATATTTGTATCCGGTGGGACCCACACGTCATGGACCAAAAAGAATATGTGAGACAACGCATGGGAAATTGGGAATCCATGCATGCATATGCATCGTCGTGCATGGCACACTGAGCCATTGTATTGAAAGGTTGCTAGCTTTGTACATGTCCGATTCAAAACATTTGAACCTCGTATTCTTCAAATGGCGACTCAAGATTTTATCCATTTGCACCATCGCGATGTGCATGACGAGCTCTACAAAATGAGCCGAATATCTTATATTGATATTTTTATAAATATTTTGTATGACGTGGGCCCCACACATTATTGAGAAGAACTTTGCTAATTTACGCGCGTGTGTATATATATATAATATAGATTTTCTGGTACAAAAATCCATCAAACAGCAATATGTGGATGAATTTTGCAATGCACTAGAAAGTCACTAGCTAGGCTCTTATTGACAGGCACAAGATTGCTCAATGAAAAATCAAGTGTCACAATGGCAAGCTCAACTAGTAAACAATAGCAATGATATGGCCTCTTTGCACTTTTTGCTTCTCTCTTTTCTATTTTCTATTTTTTTTTATACTTTTTGCTTTTTCAATTTTTTTGTATTTTTCCAATGGCCTTACACTAAGCTAGGAGCAACAATTAACCAAACACAAGTGAACACAATGGTGGTGATGAAATATGAGCAACCTGTCAGAGCACAAAATAGCTATACTTGTGGGCAAGTTCCTATTTGAATGCTGTAGAAAGGCTGTGGCTAAGGTTCACAAGGGTACGGATGTATTGGTCCTAGTGATGAAAATAGGAAAATAAAAGAGAAAACAAAAGATTCTAGGGTAATTTGTGGCTTTGGAACACTCACGGCAGGAAACAGCACTCACGGCAGCAAAACAGGTGGTTTTTGATCAACGGCAGAGCGTACGGCAGGGAAAACAGCAAGAAATCCTACCGCGGCAGCAACCAGTGGCTAACAGACGCGCGCGGCAGAAAAATCGCAGAAACTGTGTCGCGGCAGCGCGCGCGCTCGCGTTACACGGATTGGTAAGCGCGCTGCGAGGATTTTTGGGCTCGGCTAGCGATACGTGGACGCGGCAGCATTTTGGCTGTTTTTGGTACCGCGGCAGCGCGCGAGCGAGCGGGTGGTGTGATGCGCTGCGGGGATCGGGGGGGGGGGGGGGGTTTGTAAGCGCGCTACGGTGGAAATCCGAGTGCGGCTAGGTACGGCAGCGGTGGGGTGGTGTTCGATGGAACGAATCCGAAGGCAGCTAGGGGATCGGGGGGGGGGTTCGATTGCGGTGGGTAGGGGGGGAATCCGAGTCCAACTAGAAGGAGGGTTTGGTGGTGCGGTTTGGACAAATAGGTGGGATCGGATTGGAGTGATGTATGGCAATATGGAGCGGATATTTTTGGAGTTTTTTTATGTGATTCGACTAGATGAACAAAGAAACCTAGATCTAGCCGAAAGTAAGAAATCTAAAAAGAGGAAAAAGCAACACAAAATCTAACACAAAACAGCACTAGTGATTAAAACTAAGGTGATATCTAGGCTAAGACAAGAACTAACACTATTTTTGTGGGGCTTTTTCTGGATAGGTAATAAAAACACTCAAAGTAAAGGGAAATTTGATAGCTCACCGAGGCAACCTGTAAATCTGATACCAAGATGATAAGGGGTGGCCCGATCTTCTCAGTGAACTCACAGACAACTCCAGTATGATAACTAGTGCGCCACTAAGAACTCTCCCGGCTGATCCGTTATGCCAATGCAAAAGATAGCAACCCCAAGGATATTCTCAACTCCACACTCTTGCACAAGTAATCCATCGACTACAAGGGGTCCTGTACCGTCTTATTCCCAGTGGAACAACAGGTAACACGTAAAGTTTGCATATGAACTTCCAGATGAAAGGCTTACAAGCAGTTTCAATCTAGAGGTCTAGGGTTTTTGGGTTTAACGTAGTCTGATTAATCCACACGCGGGTGGAACACATATATAGGTGGAGGGGGTGCGGCCACAAGGGTTCCTTGCGCAAGCAACCCCCCCTACTAGGACTAGGACTCCTACTAGGACTAGGACTCACAATTATGGATACAAACCGATTCCACGCACAAAGGAATTCGTCCACTTTGGTATACACACCAATACTACTCCAATTAGGACTTGGGGGGCGCATTGCTCTTCATGGTGGCGCCACCTCTTCCCTTATTCTTCTATGAGTGCATTTGACCTTGTGGAGGCACTCATCCCCTTGTCATCAGCATTGATTGTTTCACCACACTTAGTACTTGATCTTCATCTCCTCTTCTAGTCCATGCTCATCCTTGTGTGTCTCCTCTCCATGATCTTCATTCATGCTTGTGTTATCAATAAACCTAAGGACACACAAATGCAAGGACTTAGGTAGTATAAAATCCTCACTATTAAAAACATTGTATTCAAGTAGGAGTGAATTCACCTGTTGTTGTAGTAGCTTGGTTCTTGATCTTGTCATTGGACCAATCCTTACTTCATTAGCTTTAATTGGTGGGTCTTCATGTTCAAAAATAGGTGAAGAGCTAGGGATGTCCTCATCACTTCCCCAACCAGTGAGATTATAAATAAAAAATAAAAAAAAAGAGAAAAAGCCAAAAAGAAAAAAAAAGGCAAAAGGAGAGAAAATAAAGAGAGAGCGGGGCATCATTACTATCATTTATTCCACACTTGTGCTTGGTTGGCATAATTACTTAAGTTTGGAGAGAGTTTTTATATTATGACTTACATAACTATGTGGGAAACTTACATTATAGAACTTGGCTTGCATATTCCAATGATGAGCCTTCCCAAAAGAGCTCTAGGTCTTCGTGAGAAAGAAAGTTGGATGCACCCCCACTAGTTCCATTGGAGAGCTTTCATACACTTATATCTCTATGTGCATCCGTTGTGTGGCAATCACTACTCCTTGCATAACTTCGATTAGAAGACTTCCTCTTGTCTAATGATCACTTTAAATTGTGTGAGACTTTCTTCCATTGACCATCCAAACCCCCCATAATGTTCTTTTAGCCATAACATCCTGGTGCCATGAATCAATACAGAACGCTTGCTTGTTTTGAGTGCACAATTATTTGAATGATTTTCTTTTGCGCATATTGTTGTCAGTTGACTTGATCCTAACAGGAGTTTTTGTGAGAGTTTGATGCCTTTGATGATTATATTGTAGTTCTTTAAGCTTAAATCATGTTTAATATACTTTGCACATGGATTGTCTTTTAGTATTGATTCATTGAAAGTTTTTACGTTGTTTTTCCTAATGGTTTATAAATTACTCTTCGATATCAACTATAAACCACAACCTTTATTCATTTGATCCTAGTTTACATGCTTTACATTATTATGATGATCAACTTTATGTTGGTAGCATATAACCAAAAAAATTATTTGTTTTTTCGTTTACCTACTCGAGGACGAGTAGGAACTAAACTAGGTTATGTTGATACGTCATAAACGTATCCCTATTTTCTGATGTTCCATGTTGTTTTCATGTTATTTCCCACATGTTTTCTATACAGTTTATGTCATTTTTTTACCGATTTTCCGGACTAACCTATTGACAAGATGCCATAGAGCCACTTCCATGTTTTCTGCTATTTTAGTTTCAGAAATGTTGTTCTGGAAATATTCTCGGAATTGGAAAATTCGAAGCCCGAAAGTCTTAGAAATCCCAGAGGGTCTAGGAAGTCCTGAATAGACCCGGAGGGGAGACCCAGGGTGGCGCGGGTCCCCCTGGCAGCGCCACCAGGTGGTGTGGGCCCTCTGGCCACCCCCCGACATCGCCCTTTCGCCCATATATACTCCTCGATGCATAAATCCTAGAAGAATCGGCCTTTTCCAACAAAAACATCCCTAGCTCCGTCGCCGCCGCAGACAAGTTTCGGGGGACATAAATCTCTGTTCCGGCACCCTTCCGGGACAGGGAAGTGCCCCTGGATCCATCTCCATCGACTCGACCACCATCTTCATCGTCGTTGCTTCCTCCTATGATGAGGAGGGAGTAGTTCTCCCCCGGGGCTGAGGGCTCTACCGTAGCTATGTGTTTCATCTCTCTCTCCCATGGTGTGATCTTTATGTGATCGTGAGCTTTGTAATCTAGTTGAATTAGTAGATGTTACTCTTAATATGCTATGCTTCTCGAGTGGTTTTGTTATGAGATCTCCGTAAACAGTTTGATCACGGTGTAATGGTGACAGTTGCACCGTGTCGTTTAGCATGATATTTATATCTTGTGTTGGATGACCCTATGAAATTGTGGTGTTTGTCTAGTACCTTCTAGGGCGCTCATAGTGACAGCGTGGGGTTAACTAGACATGGGAATGCAACTTTGAGGAGTGCCTTTTGCAACCTTACGCAATGATTTGGTGTTTGTTATTCAACCGGAGAGTGGTTCGGAGTAGCGTAGTGAAGAGAGATACTTTTGCATTCAATTATTTTATCATTGTTGAGAGTGTCCACTAGTGAAAGTATGATCCCTAGACCTTGTTTCTAAGCATTGAAACACCGTTTACAATCAATTTTGCTACATGTTTGCTTGCTTCCATTTTTATTTCAGATTGCTACTACTACTTATAATCATCCGTATCACTTGTATTGTACTCTCTCTCTCTCTTCGCCGAATTAGTGCACCTATACTGACAATTGTATTAGGTGTGTTGGGGACACAAGAGACTTCTTGTATCGTGATTGCAGGGTTGCTTGAGAGGGATACCTTCGACCTATTCCTCCCTGAGTTTGATAAACCTTGGATGATCCACTTAAGGGAGACTTGTTGTTGTTCCACAAAGCTCTGCACTTGGAGGCCCAACACTGTCTACAAGAATAGAAGCGTGTGTAGACATCATCGAGTACGCCGATGATGACGAAAACCAAGATGGTGATGGCGCCGGTGAGGATGTGGAATAAGGCAGCAAGGATGGGAAGAAGAAGAAGAAGAAGAAGAAGAATAAGAAGGGTAGAAGTCGTGGCATAGAGTGGACCGTCAAAGAGGACGTGTGCTTGATTGACTAGTGGGGTGCCATTACTCAAGACGTGATTAGGGGATACAACCAAACAAGCGACTACTATTGGAAGCGGATCATGTCGGAGTTTGATGAGCGCAAGTACGAAAAGACATATGTGGAGTTTGTTATGGATCACAATCAAAGTGCGCTAGCCTATAGATGGTCCGCAATTAAAAAATCGGTGAACAAGTTTCAAAGAACCTTTGAGAACATTACGGCGAGGCCGGAGAGTGGCAAGACTCCAAGAGATCAAGTAAGTATGTGTGTCTCATCTTGTCCTATGCTATTAGAACATCCATGCATTTTTTCTAATATCTTGAATTCACGTGTTGCTAGATTGTTGATGCTCTCATCTTGTTCAATACGCTCAACGATGACAAGGAATTTGTGCTCCTCCATTGCTTCAACAAGATTCAAAACAATGAGAAATGGAAGAAACAAAGACTCCGGTTGAAGCAAAAGACCGACGATGCTCAAATCGATGGGGTGGTGATCAGTTCGGAAAGGCCAATGGGAAACAAGAAAGCCAAGTCGGCCATTGCGTCGGCGGCGAGCTCGGAACGAGAGCATGCCGCCATTGGCAAGGTCATGGAGAATGTCACCAAGAACTCGTCCGAGAGGCGTGCCACAACCGAGGCCAAGTGGGCGGAGTTCTAAAAAAAAACGGAGAAGAATATTGAGATCGAGGCTGCCAAGGCGGCATCCAAGAAGAGGCAAGGGGACTTCATTTTACTCACCGCGGATACGTCCAACCTTGATCCGCGGGCGAGAGCGGCGTGCGATATGGGCCTCGGTGCGGATGGATCGGAGTTTGCGGCGCCGAATGCGAATACATCCTCGGCGCCCATGGAGCGCCACACATCGACTCCGAGCGGCGACATCATCGACACGCCGGGCGACGCACGACGCCGAGTTCACCGGCTACAACTTCCTCGGCTCCACCCCTCGACCCCGGATTCCTCGGCTCCAACAATGTCGTTAACGTCGAATGATACTAGTACGTGATGAATTCGTATCGTTTTATAATAACTAAAACATTAAATTATTGCCTAAAAACATAATTATGCAAAACTTTAAATATTTTGTATTTGCACAATTAAAATTTTGGTGCAAAATTGATTTGGGGGTTGTGCTTGGGGGCGCGAAGTGGGGAAGGGCCGCTCCCGAGGGCGCCACGCCGTCCGGATGAGCCCCCAAAGGGCCTCTCCGGACGCCGATCTGGACGTCAACAAGGGGGTGCGAATGGAGATGCTCTTAACACGGAGAAGAAAATTAAGGAAACAAAAGGCGAGGAAGCAGTGAGTAGAAGGTTGCATGTGAAAGCGCATGGTGCCCCCATATGTGGTTTTGGTAATTAATGATAATCCTTATGTACTAATGTTTGCATTGAGTTATCCTTGTAGATCTTGTTCATAGGAGAATAATGGAGTTCATGTGTTGAACTCTATTAGCTTCCTTGATGGTCATTGTTATATTCAAGGATTTATATGAAGAATGGTCATGGTTTGAGTTGAGCTTATTGCTAATGTGTCTTGAAGAAAATAATTAGGTGATCTTTCATTATTATCTTCACGACATCATCATTTGAAGTGAGAAGCCAAGATACAAGATTCATCAAGCAAGTGATCAACACACAAAGCTACAAGTTGTACCAAGTGGGATTGTGTATCTCGTGGTATGGTAAGATTTGGTCCATATAGCTTTGTGGACTAACCCATGACATGTGTGTGTGGCATCTCTATGTGTGTTTAGGTATCTTTCCATGGGCATGCATCAAAAGTAAGATTTCATATATCCCATGGTCTATGTTATCGTCAAGCGGTGTTCGTCGTCTAGCTTGACGTGGAAGCTCAAGTGAAGCATCTAGAAGATATCCTATGCTTGATGCTTTCCACCCTTTTGGAGATTGTGACCTTGTGAAGATTTTCCGAGAAGGGTCTCTCCCATAATGGTGTATGGGGGAGCTAGTCTCTCCCATAATGGTGTATGGGGGAGCAACTTGCAAGTCTTCATCAAACGGAGCTTGTGCTAGCAAGCGCGATCAAGAAAGAAGATCCAACTTGAGAGAGTCAAGATCGTCATCATCTATCTCAAGTGGAATGCTCAAGGTAAAGGTATAATCTTGATAGGTTTTCTATTTTACCGGTCTCGTTTCTTTGGGAGACCGGGTTATAGGATAGATAGTCGTACTATCAAGAGGGGCTCTCAAGTGAGTAACTTGATCGAATCGTTATGGAGAGCTCAAACCTTTGCATACTTGGCATATCATCTTTCTTGGATCTTATTTGGATTTTTTCTCCTTTGGGTTTTGGTGCTTCTGGTGATCTTCATGACAAGCCAAGGTTTATCGAAAACGGTTTTGGTAAGAAAAACTTGTTGCGTTTTCGGTGGTGAAAATATCCGGTTCAGCTTTGAGAATGTTTCCACACCTTAAATGTGTGGTAATTTATCCATTCATTTTTTTGTATACTCCTTTCTGTTATCTTTCCAACCAAATTTGATTCACCGCTTTCGGTGTTCATTCGCAAAAGTTATGTTTGTTTCGGTGATGGAGGTTTTACCGGTTGTTCCTTTTAGAAAGGTTAAACTTTTCTACATTTGGTTTTAGTTTCCATTGTTGGGCAGTGATGTTTCTCTGCATTATCTTGTAGAGCTTTTTGTTGCAAACTCAACGAGCGAAATATCATCGAAAAAGGAGTCCGGACGCAAAAGTTATGAACGTTTTAGTATTGGTGTTTCTGTTGTTTTCGTCTGTCCGGAATCTCCGGACTTAGGGCCGGAATCTCCGGCTATCCGGAGTCTCCGGACCAAAAAAAACCCCAGGGGTTGCTCCAATGGTCTCACCCACTGTATAGGATCCGGAGAGTGTCCGGAGTCTCCGGTTCAGGCCGGAGTCTCCGGTCTTCAGGCCGGAGTCTCCGGTGTGGATCGTTTTCTGTGTAAGAACTTGTGTTTGCGAGTCTGGTGTCACCCACTCGACTCACACCGGAGACTTACCGGAGATATACTGGAGTCTCCGGTGTAAGTTTTCCTGCAACGGCTCTTTTTCGTGGGGACCTATAAAAAGGCTCCCTTTCTTCCCCAAAGAGCTAGGTCTTCTAAGCACGAATTTTCCCCCTCTCTCTCCTCCATTGTTGACCTTGGAAAGCTTGCACTTCTCTCAATTCCTCCCATGATTCTTGCATATCTTTGAGGCAAAAGAGAGAGGAGATCTAGATCTACATTTCCACCAATCCATCTTCCTTCTTAGTGAGGGAAACCTAGTAGATCTTGATCTTGGAGTTCTTGGTATTTCTCCTCCATTGTTCTTCCTCTCTTATTCCCCCATAAGCATTTGTTGCTTTGTTGGAATTTGAGAGTGAAGGATTTGAGCACTTGTGCTCTTGCCTTTTGCATCGGTTGCATTGGTTTGCTCTATCCACGAGGATTCATGGAAGTTGAAAGTTTGTGATCTTGTTACTCTTGGGTCTTGGACCCTAGACGACTTTGTGGTGTTCTTGGTAGCCTCCAATTGAGTTGTGGATGTGTGCCCCAAGATTGTGGTGACACAGAGAGCCTCCAATTAAGTCCCTCGGGTTTGAAGGTTGCCAATAGTGGAAGGTGAACTAGGCCTTTGTGGCGGGGTTCATCGGAGAATAGGGTGAGGCCTTTGTGGTGTTGAGTAGGCCTCTTGTGACGAGCGCACACCCATCCAACGAGACATACTCCCCTTGTGGGAGGAACTCGGGAATACATCATCGTCTCTGTGTGCCTCGGTTATTTCTATACCCGAGCTTTTTTACTTATGCAATTTACATTGTGATGGCCTTCGTGCTTGAAGTTATATATCTTGCTATCACCTTGTTACATGTCTTGCTTAGCATAAGTTGTTGGTTCACCTAGTTGACCCTAGAATAGTTAGGTTTTGTGCTTGCTAATTTAAACACCTACTTTATTTCCGCATTTAGCAAGCCTTAACCAGAAAAGTTTTAATTGCCTATTCACCCCCCTCTAGGCGACATCGCTGTCCATTCAATTGGTATCAGAGCCTGGGCTCTCTTATTAGGCTTTACATCCTAGAGAGTACGATGTCTTTTAGGGAAATAGAGCACAATCCCGCTTTTATATTCTATGGTAGAAATTATGATGTTTGGAAAGTTCGCATTCTTAATTTTCTTACGGACATGGGTCCAAAGTATGTAAGGTGAATTGTAGATATGGATTTTTCCTCCTCCAAAGAACTCTCAATATTTATCTTTAGAGGACGAGGAAAAACCTTATCTCGATACTCTTGTATCTAATGGTCTCTTGTGCGTTATGAGCGATGTAGTCATTGAATCAATCAAGTATTTTCAGAACGCTCATGAGATATGGACAAAACTTCAAGATGTATATGATGTGTCCAACATTATTGAGGATGATTGTTCTCCATCCACTTCCGGCCATGATGAGTTCACATCTTTCTCCACTCCACCAACATGTGATTTTTCATAAGGTAATGATATGGTGAGTGGTGATAAAAATTGCATTGTGGATAATGAATTTTCTATTGACTATACTTCATCTCTATCCTATTGCAATGATCTATCTTTGGACTTAATATCTTCTAGCACTCAAAGGTCCATACATGCTAGTGTTGATAGTCCTTGCATATCATGTAATAGTTGTTTAACTAAATCTCACGATGATATGCTTCCTATGTCTTGTTTTCATAAAAACAATGCTTCCATTTCCTCTAGTACTTGTGTGGCTAACTATGTAGAGGAATCCCATATTTTGGTGAAACAAGACATGGACCTTATTGGTGCTTCAAGTCAATCTTCATCATCGTTATCCATTTCTCATGTGTGCCTTATGGCTAAGGATTCAAAGGTATCTCCTCCTTTGGAACCCCACTACATCTTGTGATAATGAGGATGAGGATTTATTTTGTAGAGAGTTTGAGGATGAGGTCTCTTTAATGGAGAAGGGTGAGTTGGTTCTTCTTGATCTCCCTAAAGGTAGTAAAGCTATCATTCCTTTGGGTGAAATATTGGCTTTTGCTATAAATAGCACTAAAATCATTGAAAAGAAAGGTGAGATTGAAAGAAGTGACGCCGATGAAAAGGCATCTCTCACTATGTCTCTTGAGGAAGAGTATGAGCTCCGAGTTACTCTTGAGGAGAAACTTGAATCTATTGAGGAGCTCTATAATGAACAAATAGCCTATCTCACTAAGGCACGTGACCATACTAATGCTAAATATAAAGTGCTTAAAAGTGAAATAGTTGAATTTGTTGTTGGCAATGCTAATCTAATTGAGGAAAACTCTAGGTTGAATAATGAGCTTGCCAATTTCTCTTCTTCTATTTCTAATAATGCTTGTGCTACTAACTCCACATCTTGTGAAGCATCTATTTTGAAGGAGAATGTTGAGCTAAGGGCTCAACTTGAGTTGATGAATGGAAAGTGTGGGAAATTGGAAGAAACTCATGAAAAGCTATCTAGCTCTCATGAGGATCTTCTATCATCCCATACCAAGCTAAAGTTAGCTCTTGAGGCTATCACTACAAAGGTAACATGTTGTGAATCTCATGTGGTTACTAGCACAATATCTTCTAGTAATGCTATATTGCCTTGTGCTACTATTAGTAATTCACCATCTCATAATGTTTCTACATATTGTGATGAATTGATTTCATTGCCTTGTTTCTCTAAAATGAAGCATCTACTTATTCGAGCTCTTGTGTTGATTCTAACAATGTAGAGGAAATTAAAGAGCTCAAGGCCCAAGTCACTTCTTTGAAGAAAGACTTGGAAAAGAGTCATGAAGGGATTTCCACCCTTGACAATATGTTGAGAGTGCGAAGATTTCCCAATGACAAGAGTGGACTTGGATTCAACTCCAATATCAAGAACAAATCCAAGATTGACAATAATAAGGGCCAATAGAAAGTAAAAGATCTGACCAAGATTATTTCCTTCAAGTGCAAGATTGAAGGGCACCATGTTAGATCTTGCCCTTTGAAGAAGAAGCTTCTTAGTGAGAAGAAACTAGGGAAGCGGCCTCTTGTTCAATCTCATGCTCAACCACGAGTTGAACAACGGCCACCTCCTAAGAAGACTCAAGCCAATTCTCCTCTTGTTGATTAGCCTATTGAGAAGAAAGAAAAGATTCAATGTTTCTACCTTTGTCGTGAGAAGGGACACTTTGCTTCTTCATGCACTAATGGTGCATTATCCAAACCTATCCTTGTTTATGATGTTTATTCCATTCGGAAGGATAATGCGGGCAATGTGTTTGCCAAGTTTGTTTGTACTCAAAGTGGTGTCAAGAAAATAACCATTTGGGTTGCCAAACCTATTGTGACTAACCTCTTAGGATCCAACTTGGTTGGGGACCAACAAGCTCAAACTTGACTAATAGGTGTTGATGGAGGGCATTGGAGACTTGGCTATCTCATGAAGAATTAAGGGATCTTCATCAGTTATATTTTTCTCAAGCCAAGTCACTTGGATTATATATTTCTCATATCCAATGTTCCTCCTTGCGTTAACTTGTATTTAAATCATATATTCATTGAAAGTTGCATGCTCCCTTTCATATGTTAGTTTTGTTTCTAGCATGTGTTTGTATATGTTGTGCTTACAACTTACCCATCTTAGTTAATCTAGTATGAGTTTGTTGGTTTGCACTCCATGTATTTGTATGCTTTATGTTGAGCCTTCATTGCCATTCTTGCTTATTTTAGTTGGCTCTTTGGGATATTAACGGGCTATCCCATTTTGGGGGAGTAATATGCTTTGCAATTTACTATCCTAAAATGTGTGTACATGAGTAATACCACTTAGTGTTGATATATCAATATTATCTAGTTTCTATGTGGTATGTCATTCTCATGAGAAATTCAATTTCTAAGTGTCCATTAACTTTCTCTAGTTGGATTTATTTTTGCCTCTTTTTGATTTTAATGGATTGTCACATTATGGGGGAGTAATAAGCTATGTGCTTATTACAAGCCTAGAAAATGCGAACATGTGAGGTATTGCCACCTAGAGTTGATATTCTAATTATCTTGTTCCTAAGTGGCATGTTGCTCAAACAAGTTCCATAGTTTCTTAAAATATCTTTTGTCTCTCTTCTTTGGTATCTTGTTTGTAAGAGAGTTTCTCGTTGCCTTGCATTTTCGGGTTTTATTTAAAGCCTTCAAGAATCTCGTTCTAAGCATGTTTCTTATTCCTATCTTTTACCACATGCTTATGTTTTGTGAATATGATCGTGAACAAATCTACCACCGAGAAATATCTCCTTACATCTCTTGTCTTTTACAAGTTATAATAATTTGTTGTGAGTTTATTGATCATATTTACTTTGGCCGTTGCTCTAAAATTGCCTTGTTTCTTGCCAAGGATTTGTTTGGTTCAAACTCCTTTGTGTCTTCCTTGCTCTACTCAAAATTTGTTTTATGCTTTCTTGAGTTAGGAAAAGCAATGATCCCATTCGTGTGCACTTTCGTTCAAAGTCATACTTCTTTGTGTTGCATTTCTTGGGGAAGCTATCCTACTTTGATTAGAACACAATTCTTTAATTGGTATTGCATCTTATTGCTTTTCTCGAGTTTGAATGGTGTGTGAACAATATATATGGAGAGTAATGATTCCATTGTGTGCATTTTGTATTCAAATGCAATATCATAATTAATGCACTTTTATTGGAAGAACTAGCCTATATGTGTTTGAACACTTGTTGTCTTGAAATCGGTATTTTATCCCAATGACTTGTCTCTTTGGAAGACGAATATTCTTTGTCTTGGTACTTTGTGTGCCATCATGAAAAGTATAGAGGGTTTGTTTATTTTTTTGATGTTTTTGGTATCTTCTCTATTTGGCTTCCTCAATCATGTGTTGATTTGGGTTTTGATATAATTTGAACAACTCTCTTGCTTTTCACTCGTGTGAGTGCCTTCTTGGTTTATCGGTGTTTTGTCCAAATTGTATCTTGTTTGGTTCTTAAAAGTTTTGTGCATGTGTATTTACTATGTATATCCTTTGGCATGCTTACTTTCCTTGATCCAATATATAGGATAAACTCCATCAAATCCTAAATGGATAAGATGTGCATGAAATTCAAATTCATATTAATATGCACATATGTTTGTGGAGATTATCCTATGTATTGTAGTTGTTCTAACTACTTTGGACCCAATAAGTTTGGGAAACATTTTGTACTTGAATTTTGTTTTTAGGTACAATGGAGATACATTGGTTGCTTGCCTCATTCATAAGGAAGGTGTTCTCACCATGGTTTTATAGGAGTCAAGCTACGATGATTAATGAATTCGCATCCTCTTCATCACCAATGTCTATCTCGGCAACAAGTATCTATTCCATGCATACATTTCTAGCTTTTAACCTTGTGTAGGTTTCATCTTGGCATGAATTCCATTCGTTGCATTTCATTTGGTTCTTGCAAATGTCTTATAAAAAGCATCTTTATTGCAAATATGAGATAGCCGGGATGACTACATATCAAGGGGATACTTATAATCATTTTCATGATTCACCAATCTCAAGTATATTAATCTAGCATCTTCTACTCAAATTCTCTCATATGCAATATTGATATTTTCTCAAAACCATTGGAATCTTTTGTGATATGTGTTACCTTTCTCGAAGCATTTCAACTATCACTTTTCCCTTGTGATATTTGTGATGCTTTGATGAGTTTGTTGACTTGTTCATATATATCCCTTTAAGATAAAACTAAGCTTAGTGCTTTGCTTTCAAGAAAAAATCTTATTGCTATATTTATGAACCTATCTTGGATATCATGTTCTTCACCTTTGTACCTATTTTGTGTGTGCATGTTTCTTTGTGGATATATATATTTGTGATTGATGTCCACTTAGAAACTTATACACACGAGAATAGTTACATCTTTAATTGATATTCTATTTCTATAGTGACCACCTCTTATTGCTGTATTTTCTTTGGTAGTTTCTAAAAGGCACAAGCTTTGCTTTTCATTTGGTATTTCTTTGCATCTTAATAAGCCTGTGGACCTATGTGTTTTAACTCGTTGGTTTGTGTGTATAAGAAAGACATGATATGAACTATGTGCCTCATATATTGAAAGACTATGTTGATGATTTTATCATCCTATTAGTCTCCTAAAAATGTTTTTCCTCGTCACACCCATCTATTTTGGTTGAGTAAGTCTTTAGTTTTTGCTTCTTGATCTTAATTTCTCAACTCTTGTTTGTTTGCAAGTTGCTTAGCTTCATTTCCTATCTATTCTCTTGCTCTTGTTTGTGTTCAAAATTATCTAGAAGGGAGTTATGATTCCATGTTGTGCACATTATATAGTAATTCAAATATAACATTGTGCATGTACATTGGGAGTTTCCTCTTGATTTTCTAGAACACTTGGTTGATCTTATAATAATATTGATTTTGGTCAATCGGTTTTTTGGATCCTTTGGTTGGTTGCTTCTTTGTTAAAGTATCCTTCAATTTGATTTTCTTTATAACTCTTTGGATCCTCAATATAGTTTGATCTCCCTCCATCTATTTGTAGTTGGATATATGCACTTGATTTCACTCATATCATGAGGAATGCATACACTATGGGGGAGATCTTATTATATTGGCCTTCTAATATTTTTGCCCATTTCGGGAATGGATGCCAGTGGGGGAGAAGTTTAGAGGGTTTAAGGGAATGTGGTTGTTATTCTTTAGTTTCGTTCTTAAGCATTTTCCTTCCATGCTAATGCATCCTTTCTCTTTGTTTTGCATGGTTGCTTATTTCATCATATAAACCCTCGTAAAAAGGGATTGTCATCAATTACCAAAATGGGGCAGATTGAAAGCGCATGGTGCCCCATATGTGGTTTTGGTAATTAATGACAATCCTTATGTACTAATGTTTGCATTGAGTTATCCTTGTAGATCTTGTCCATAGGAAAATAATGGAGTTCATGTGTTGAACTCTGTTAGCTTCATTGATGGTCATTGTTATATTCAAGGATTTATATGAAGAATGGGCATGGTTTGAGTTGAGCTTATTTCTAGTGTGTCTTGAATAAAAGGATTAGGTGATCTTTCATTATTATCTTCAAGACATCATCATTTGAAGTGAGAAGCAAAGATACAAGTTTCATCAAGCAAGTGATCAACACACAAAGCTACAAGTTGTACCAAGTAAGATTGTGTATCTCGTGGTATGGTAAGATTTAGTCCATATAGCTTTGTGGACTAACCCATGACATGTGTATGTGGCATCTATATGTGTGGTTAGGTATCTTTCCATGGGAAATGCATGAAAAGGAAGTTTTCATATAGCCCATGGTCTATGTTATCGTCAAGCGGTGTTCGCCGTCTAGCTTGACGTGGAAGATCAAGTGAAGCATCTAGAAGATATCCTATGCTTGATGTTTTCCACCCATTTGGAGATAGTGGCCTTGTGAAGATTTGGCGAGAAGGGTCTCTCTCATAATGGTGTATGGGGGAGCTAGTCTCTCCCATAATGGTGTATGGGGGGCAACTTGCAAGTCTTCATCAAGCGGAGCTTGTGCTAGCAAGCGTAATCAAGAAAAGAAGATCCAACTTGAGAGAGTCAATATCTTCATCATCTATCTCAAGTGGAATGCTCAAGGAAAATGTATAATCTTGATAAGTTTTATATTTTACCGGTCTCGTGTCTTTGGGAGACCGGGTTATAGGATAGATAGTCGTACTATCAAGGGGCTCTCAAGTGAGTAACTTGATCGAAGGAGAGCTCAAACCTTTGCATACTTGGCATATCATCTTTCTTGGATCTTATTTGGCTTTTGTCTCCTTTGGGTTTTGGTGCTTGTCGTGATCTTCATGACAAGCCAAGGTTTATCGAAAACGGTTTTGGTAAGAAAAACTTGTTGCGTTTTCGGTGGTGAAAATATCCGGTTCATCTTTGAGAACGTTTCCATACCTTAAATGCGTGGTAACTTCTCCATTCATTTTTGTTTGGATACTCCTTGCTGTTATCTTTCCAACCCAATTGGATTCACCGCTTTTGGAGTTCATTCGCAAAAGTTATGTTCGTTTCGGTGATGGAGGTTTTACCGGTTGTTCCTTTTAGAGAGGTTAAAACTTTCTACATTTTGTTTTAGTTTCCATTGTTGGTCAGTGATGTTTCTCTGCATGATCTTGGAGAGTTTTTTGTTGCAAACTCAACGAGCCAAAGATCATCGCAAACGGAGTCCGGACGCAAAAGTTATGAACGTTTTAGTATTGGTGTTTCTGTTGTTTTCGTCTGTCCGGAATCTCCGGACTTAGGGCCGGAATCTCCGGCTATCCGGAGTCTCCGGTGTTCAGTCTGGAGTCCCCAGACCAAAAACACCCCCAGGGGTTGCTCCAATGGTGTCACCCACTGTATAGGGTCCGGAGAGTGTCCGGAGTCTCTGAAAGTAAAGTATAGGCACCTAGAGGGGGGGGGGATGAATAGGTGCTATGACCAATTTTAATTTTTCTTAAGATTTAGGCTTGACAAAAGGTAAATTCTCTAGATTATGCAACTAGTGGTGAATTTACCTATATGACAAGGCAAGCAATTAAGGCAACTAGTACAACAATAAATACAACTAGTACAACAATAAATGTAACAATTACTAGTAAGTAAAGAGGGGGAACGAGATAACCAATGGAAGCACACGGAGACACGATGTATTCCCGAGTTCCTCCTTGTTAAGGGAGTACGTCTCGTTGGAGGGGTGTGAGCTCGCCACGAAGGCCTACTCAACGCCACTAAGGCCTCACCCTATTCTCCGATGAACTTCCGCCACAAAGGCCTAGTTCACCTTCCACTATTGAACCCCTTTGAGGCGGGGATCGAATCCTTTACAAACAAGTTTGGGGCACACACCCACAACTTAATTGGGGGCTCCCAACACTCACAAATCACCAAGAGTAGCAAGAAGCCTAGGTTCACCACAAGAGGAAACCCTAGGCAAAGATCCCTCAAGCAAAAGAGAGGGGAAATGAAATCCGGTTGGTGAAGACGTAGATCGGGGCCTTCTCCTTCAATCCTCCAAAGATCTAGGCTTTTGGGTGGTTGGATTGGGAGATCTAGCAAGGTGGTTGAGCTCCAACAATGGTGTCTTTAATTCTGGTCGAGCTAGCTTGAGGTAGGTGGAGGGGAGGGGGTATTTATACCCCTCATAAATGCAAAGAGCCGTTGGAGCAGATCTGGCGAAATCACACCGGAGACTCCGGTCGGTCTGGGCCGGAGACTCCGGACAGCTTCCGGTGTCCCATTTCTTCAGAGAAAATCCACTCCGGAGACTCCGGTCTGGAGGACCGGAGACTCCGGTCTTGGCGCTTCGAATAGGCACAGAGGGAGTCTGTGGTCTTGCGGTTGGAGGAAGAATGTACTCACACCGGAGACTCCGGTAAGTATCCGGTAAGTATCCGGTGTGGGTACAGTGCGCGACACCACCAAGTCCTTAGCGAAATCCTTGAAGTAAATCCCACACCGGAGACTCCGGGCAGTCTCCGGACACTCTCCGGTGTGGGTACAGTACGCGACACCAAAAGTCCTTAGCAAAATCCTTGGAGCAAATCCCACACCGGAGACTCCGGACAGTATCCGGACACTCTCCGGTGTGGGTACACTACGCGACACCACAAGTCCATAGCAGTAAAACCAGGGAGAAAGCTCCACACCGGAGACTCCGGTCTGGTAGACCGGAGACTCCGGCCTGGAGAAAACTCCAGTGAACAGACACTTGGACATCTAGCTCCTTTTTGTATCAAAGCACCACCAGAGATAATAAGTTGAAATAATCCCCTGAAATACATCAACACCTTTTAGAGTACATGTGTTGTTAACAAACACCAAAACAAGATGATTTAAGCGCGTTTGCACTTTCAATCTCCCCCTTTTTGGTGTTTGATGACAACACACATATTTTAGCAATTAAATCATAGCTAGGCTAAGTTTGTGAAAGATAGAGCACTCACAAAGTGAGCTCCCCCTATATTTCACAAACAAAGCCCTACTAGAACAAGCATTAGTGAACAATTACAAGTAGTAGAGACAAGGATAAAGCATACTGAATAATGATAAATATAAGATAGCTTCACCACAAGGTCTCTCACAAATAACAACCATAGTTCACTAAACACGCAAACCGAAATCAACTAAGATAGTGGGAACACAAGCCATAAGAGGCAAATCAAGTTCAACGACTTGTGTTCCGAAGCAAATAAAGCGAAGTGGAGAAGACAAAGCTACTTCTCCCCCTTTGGCATCGAGACACCAAAAAGGAGTGAAGAGAGCAACGTGGTCCAAAGGCTCAGTCCTCATCCTCGTAGTCCTCATCATCATCCTCCAACGGGTCCGTGGCCACATCATCATCATCATCATCTCCACTATCAGCATCATCAGTTCCCTCATCATCATCATCATCACCCGCGTCACCGGAGGCAAAGTCGTCAAGGTCCTCATCCTCATCATCACCCTCAGGCTGATCATCAACAAAGTCTTCCTCAATCTCTGGAGTCCTAGCATGGTGAGTCGAGGTAGAAGGAGCCGAGGTGACATCCTCAAAGTCACCCCACGGAAACTGATCAGTGTTCCACCCCTCATAGGACATAGTCTCTAAAGCAGTGGGAGGGGTGGGTGGAGTAGTGGGAGGAGTACCCATAGGAGGTGTAACACCAATACCCGCATGATCCTGCAGCTTGGTGATCATCTTCTTCAGCTCGCGTCTCTCCTTATAAGCAGCATGGTTCTCCTTGTGCACAGCCACAGTCATGCATAGAATGTTGCGCTGGGACCACGAGAGCTTCTTCATCTCATCCTGAGTCTCCTCCCTGCTAGAGCGGCGAGAGGGAGGATCGGCATTCTTCCTCCTAGAGCGAGAAGGCGCCACAGCTTCCTCCATGGGAGTATCATCATCACGAGAGCGGCCGGTCAGGATCTGAAGAGAGCCAACATGGTGCACAGTCTCGGTAGCTAAGCCAGGCAGCTGGTCAAGAATGAGCCTCATCACATAGGGAGCATAGACAGGCACCTTCTTGATCTCGATCATAGCACAGTAAATCTCCTCCTTAATGAAGTGCATCACATCAATCTCAAAACCCTCTCCATCAGGGCCAGCAAGGTGACACTGGAAGGCCTGATAGAGGAGGTTCACAAGACCACCACGAATAGCATCTACATTCCCAACCTTGGGAGCAATGTTGCAGCGAAATAGGTGAAGACAGATGTTGTATACCCTCTTCAAATTCTTGGCAGTGCCGCAGCTGGAGAGCTTGTCATACATAGGAGCCATGCGCTTCTTATCATAAGCCACTCCATGAACGTGCATACGCTCACCATTCCCTTCTCCCCAAGGGTAACCAAGAAGCTCAGCAAATCGTTCCATGGACGACTCGCACTCCACAGTCCCAGACATCCACTTCATAGTGACCTTCTCATCTTCAGCAAGAGTGACAGTGGCAAAGAACTGCTGAATGATAGGAGAGTTGTAGTTCTGCTGAATGCCTACAAGATGCTCGAGACCCAGCTTCCTAGTGATCCAGACTGCCTCCTCAAAGTACTCAGAGCTGCCAAGTGCCTCTAAGTCAAGGACTTTCTGTGGACACACAGGCTGCCTGAACCGAGTATAGATCTCATCCATGATCAACTCGGACTCCCTCCTCCAACAGTGAGCTGAAAGAGCAGTGCGGGGCATCTCGAAGAAGGGAAGACCCCTCATAAGCCTGTAATCCTTCTTGCTCAAGGATACCACTGAGGATATAGCATCATATCTTGCCTTCTTTGCTGCTTCAGCATTCACTCTGTGCTCGTGCTTGTTTTTCGGACGCCTCTCACTCTCAAAGGCACCCCTATGACCATAGAGACCGGTGGCTTCATCAGTAATCATGTAGTTGCAGGAGTGAGGACGAGAACCACGCTTAACAACGGACTTCTGCTTTGTTCCTGAAAGCGTAAAAAAAACACAACAACAGAGAAAACAAAAAAAATGAGCACACATGTCCACATAGGTGCAGAAACACTACTGATGCAACAGAAGACGCAACTGGAAGAACCACACCGGAGTCTCCGGTCTGAGACACCGGAGTCTCCGGTCTGATATACAGCAGAGTGCAGGGTTCTTAACAGTGGGTGCTACTGGTGAATCTAAGCAGGTTCTACACAAAATAAACTAGCCATAGGAAGTGCTACCAACAGCAAATGCAACATCCCCAAAGGAACCACCTAGTTTTTCAGATCTAGATGCAAAAACAGAGAAAAACATGGGGAGATGTTGTACCCTTGCTTCCTTGGCCGGCCATTGTGCCTCCCACGGATGGGAGAGGCAAGGGGAGGCTGGGGGACGACTTCAGGCAGAGGAAATCGGCCGGGAAGGTTCCTGGCGGCGGCGGCGGCGCAGCAGTGCTATGGGGGGGCGTGGGGGAAGTGGGGAATGAAACCCTAACTTCCCTCAGCCCCTAGCTTATATAGCGCGCGCAGCACACCGGAGTCTCCGGTGTTAACACCGGAGTCTTTGGCCTGGCCGGAGTCTCCGGTATGGTACACCGGAGTCTCTGGTCTTTCGCCAGAAACATTCCCAAGGAGAACATGTAATGCTCAAAAACCAACAAACATGAGATTTTGGCAAGAAAAACAGTAGCAACACACGAGGGGAAAATGTACTCAAGAACAACGGGGAAAAAACGAAGAACATCAAATGGTGAGTACATCCCTCAACAAAAAATGCCAAAAACTCGCAAATAAGAACCAATTCTTCAAGGAAGAGGTTGGTGGCCTATGCCACCATGTAAGAGTTCATGGTATGCAACCGCGAAGATATATCTTGGGGGCATTGCCATTACTCAACATTGAAGCTCACAATTCAACATTAGAAAAAGAGAGATCACAATGAATTTTTGCTTTGGGCATAATGGGGGGAGGGAGAACCCAATGTGTTAGGATAACACTCCCCCTATGTCCATGCCTACACCTAAACTCGAATACGTTTCATCTATAGGGGTGTGTGCAAGATAGTCAAGTCAAGCTCCTTGAATCAATCACATTTAGTTCATTCCTCAAGAACAAGAATCTTGCATCATCAAGTGGCTTTGTGAAAATATCCGCAAGATTGTCCTTGGTGGGCACATAACTTAGTGCAATGTCTCCTCTCGCCACGTGATCACGGATGAAGTGGTGGCAAATCTCAATGTGCTTCGTCCTTGTGTGTTGCACCGGATTGTATGCAATCTTGATAGCACTTTCATTGTCACAAAGAAGAGGCACTTTGTCCAAATGAACTCCATACTCCTTGAGAGTTTGCCTCATCCAAAGCAATTGAGTACATGCACTTGCGGCGGCAACATATTCGGCTTTGGCGGTGGAGAGTGAAATGAAATTTTGTTTCTTCGAGGACCAACTTACAAGGGACCTACCAAGAAATTGGCAAGCCCCCAAAGTTGACTTCCTATCATCTTGATCACCCGCCCAATCGGAATCCGTATAGCCATTGAGAGAGAATTGTGCCCCCTTTGGGTACCACAAACCAAATCTTGGGGTATGAACCAAATAACGAAAGATCCTATGAACCGCCACTAAGTGACAATCCTTAGGGGCCGCTTGATACCTTGCACGCACACCTACACTCAAAACGATGTCGGGTCTAGATGCACAAAGATAGAGCAAAGAACCAATCATAGAGCGATAAAGTTTTTGATCCACATCCTTACTCCCTTTTGGATTGCGAGATAGGTGGCACTTGACTTGCATAGGAGTGGTTTTGATCTTTGCCTCTTGGAAGTTAAACCTCTTGAGCATGTCTTGGGTATACTTGGCTTGAGAAATGAAGGTACCACGGGCCAATTGCTTGATCTCAAAGCCAAGGAAGAATTTAATCTCACCCATCATAGACATCTCGAACCTGTCAGTCATAAGCTTAGAGAACTCGTTATTGAAAGTTTGGTTAGTTGAGCCAAAGATAATATCGTCCACATAGAGTTGGCATATGAAAAGCTCTCCTTTTACTCTCTTGGTGAAGCGAGTGGGGTCGATCTTCCCAACTTCGAAACCACGGTCATCAAGTAACTCTCTAAGGTGCTCGTACCAAGCACGAGGTGCTTGTTTGAGACCATAGAGAGCTTTGTCAAGTTTGTACACATGGTTAGGAAAGTTGAGATTTTCGAACCCGGGAGGTTGCTTCACATATACCTCCTCTTTTAGTGGACCATTCAAGAAAGCACTCTTCACATCCATTTGTTGCAATTTGAAATTGTGAGAAGAGGCATAAGCAAGGAGGATACGGATGGACTCAAGACGAGCCACGGGAGCGTAGGTTTCATCAAAGTAGATGCCTTCAACTTGAGTGTAGCCTTGAGCAACCAAGCGAGCCTTGTTCCTTATGACAATGCCATGTTCATCTTGCTTATTCTTGAAAATCCACTTCGTGCCAATAACATTGTGGCAATCTTTGGGCTTCTCAACCAATCTCCAAACTTTGTTGCGCTCAAAGTTATTGAGCTCATCATGCATTGCTTCAACCCAATCGGAGTCCTCGAGAGCTTCATAAACCTTCTTTGGTTCCATATTAGAGATATGAGCTTGATGTTCACAAAAGTTTGCCAATTGCCTTCTAGTGGATCTTCCAGTTTGAACATCCTCCAAGACCTTGTCGTCTTGGGCATCAATTTTCTTCAAAGCTCTTCTTATCCTTTTGATACGACGGGCTTCGATCTCCTCATTATTGCGAGGAGGGATCACTTGATCATCTTGATCATTTGGGTCCCCGTCTTGACCAACTTGGCCTTGATCAACATCATCATCATCATCAACAATAGTATCTTCAACACTTGCTTCATTTTGCGGAGAGGATGAAGACGAAGGTTGATCTTGGCATTGACCTTGACTCGCATTAATGAGAGGAGTGGGTACGACTTGCGGAGTCACTTGGTCAATGAGAGGAGGATCTTGAACATGTTCTTGGTTAGGTGTACTAGTTGGCTCCTTGGCTTGTTCTTCTAGTGTAGAGGAGGGCTCCACTTGAGTAGAGCATAGTCCTTCTCGAGTCGCCATAAGGTGTCCCTCGATGGGGCGGAAGAATCCCACACCCATCCTTCCTATGGCTTCTTGAGGTATTTCAACATCTACATTAGAAACATGAAATTGCGCCACTTGGGAGCCATCATTTTCCTCGAAAGCCACACTACAAGATTCTATGACAATATGTGAAGTCTTGTCATAGACTCTATAAGTGTGGGATTCGGCACCGTAACCAACAAAAATACCCTCAATAGTCACCGAATACTCGGAAGTAGGAGACGTTGGGCTTGTTGCCGGTGAGGATCTCATATGGGGTCTTGACCAAGCCTTTGCGGATGTAGAGGCGGTTGGAGGAGTGGCATGCGGTGGATATGGCCTCGGCCCATAAATATTGGGGAGAAGTGTACTCCGCCAACATGGTCCTAGCCATATCCAATAGAGTGCGATTCTTCCTTTCGGCAACACCATTTTGTTGAGGAGTGTAAGTGGCGGAGTATTGATGACGGATGCCTTCTTCACTAAGAAATTCATTCAATGTATAGTTCTTGAACTCCGAACCATTATCACTCCTAATAGCCATTATGAGCACATTGTGTTGACGTTGCACTTGGTTGGAGAAGTCGATGATAGTTTGTTGAGTCTCACTCTTGCACTTAAAGAAATAAACCCAAGTGTATCTTGAATAATCATCGACAATCACCAAACAATACTTCTTGCCTCCAAGACTAGCCTCGGGCACGGCACCAAAAAGATCAACATGGAGAAGCTCCAAGATCCTTTTTGATGAAATAATAGTCTGGGAGGGGTGTGCCTTATCATGCATCTTTCCTTCAACACACGACCTACAAACGCGATCCTTTGAAAAAGAAACATTTTCTTTTAGTCCAACAATTAGGCCACTTTTGTGAAGACTTTGCAAAGTTCTCATGTTGACATGGGACAAGCGGCGATGCCACAACCATCCCACGTCCGCCTTCCCGAAAAGACACATTGCTTGAGTGTTGGTTGACTTCGAGAAGTCCACCACATACAACTCATTTTCAACATGTCCTACGTGAGCGACGTCAAGAGTCTTGCTCCTCAAAAGGACCACAATATCACCATCAAAAAAGACGGAAAAACCCATCTTACTTAGAGAGCGGACGGAAAGTAAATTATAACCAAGGGATTCGACAAGCATGACGTTCACGATAGTGATATCGGGAGCCACCACAACCTTGCCAAACCCGGATACCTTAGACTTGGACGAGTCCCCATAGGTGACGGTTGCTTGGATGTCATTTGGTCGCAACTCCGTCACAAGTTCTTTGCTTCCGGTCATATGATTAGTGCATCCACTATCAAGAATCCATTTAGTCCCACTGGAAGCATAGTCCTACAAGAGATCATTGACTAGAGTTAGGACCCGAGTTGGGTCCCTTCATGTTAGCAACAAGGGTCTTTGGAACCCAAATGGTGTAGTCAATGAAACCCTCAATGGGACCAACATATTTAGCTTGCACAACACCATAATAATCAACATATAAGAAATGGTGTGGATTGTTAGTTCCCGCGGAGGTGCTACGAGTAGTGGTGTCTCTCATGACATTACTACTCGAGGCAACATTGCTTGCTTGTGCGGGTGTGCTACGAGTAGTGTTGTCCCTAATGACAATACCACCCGAATCACCATGTTGGTTCTTCTTCTTGTTCTTCTTCTTCTTGTTCCTTTTCTTGGCTACATAGCCAAGACCATGCTTACCCACTTGTTGCCTTGGAGCACTCAATTGAGGTCTAGTGATGACCGTGTTTGAGCTTGGGGCAACCACTTGTGGAGTGGCTAACACAACCTTCTCAACTTGAGGGCTTTTTCCCTTGAGCCTTGCTACCTCATCCTTCAACCTAGCATTTTCCTCAATAATATTTGCATGATCACAAGAAGAAGTTGAGGTGCTAGGATGGTTAGATTGAGTAAGTTGAGTTTGAAGTTGTTCATGCAACTCTTTGAGGGATGAGTGTTGGCTTTCCAAAGCTTTGTGGGCATTGGTTAGCTTTTCAAACTCCTCGGTTAGTTTACCATGACCAACCCCAAACTCGACTTTATCCTTTTTAGCCTTTTTATATTTAGCAATGGCAAGATCACGTTCCTTAATGATTTTAGAGACAAGTTCATTATGGGTAGTTTCAATAGTTTCAAGTTCATCCTCTAAAGAAACTCTACCATTATGCTCTTCTTCAAGAGTCATCGAGAGGGATGCAATTTCATCCGCATCCCTTCTCTCAACCTCACCTTTCTTCTCAAGGGCCTCTTGGGCCTCTCCCAATTGCCTCATGAGGTGCTCAAAGTACTTCTTGGTCTCCCCTTGCATGTTAGACATAAAACGGTCCAAAGAGGCCCTTTCCTCTTCTTCTCTAAGACTAGCAATATGTTCTAGTTCACTAGGAGTCTTAGAGTTAGGAGAAGATGATACCTCCGTGTCCTTAGCCATTAAGCACTTGGCATTGCGTTGAGGGAGATTTTCATTGGGGGATTCAAAGAGGGATGACAAAGATGGAGTCGAAGCAATAGCTAGAGCGGCCACTTCACTTGTTGTTTCTTCTTCTTCATCACTCCCGGAATCATACTCCTCTTGAGTCAAAAGCACAAACTTGGTGGGAGATTTCTTGTTGAAAGGTTTCTTCTTGAAATGAGGTTTCTTGTATTCAACCTTGGACTTGTCCTTGCGAATGAGCTTGCCACTATGGTGTTCTCTATTCTCGTAGGGGCACTCCGCAATGAAGTGATGCTTGTCTTTACAATTGAAGCAAGATCTAACTCTTTGAGCCCCATCATTTCCATAGCGAGACTTAGTCTTCTCCTCAACAAATTTCTTGCCCTTGGGGGGATTGTTCCAAAACTTTTCCACGGTAAGAGCAATGAGATCCTTAAGAACGGGATCATAGTCTTGTTCCTTCAAAGGAGGCAATGCCTCTTCACCATCTTCTTCATTCTCTACCTCTCTTGACAAAGCCTTGGCCTTCAAAGCAACGGATGCTCCTTGGTGCATTCCAATGGCCCTAGCACGGTTGTCGAGAGCATTCTTGGTTTGCACTTTGTATGAGCACAATTCTTGCATTACTTGAGTTGAGGTCATGGTGGAGAAATCATGTCTTCCTTGAATGCTCTTCATGTCCATGCCCTCAAACGGCATCACGACAATCATGTACTTTATCTTGATCCATTCATCGTCAATATACTTTGCACCCGCATTAGTGAAGGCGGTGGCAAGAGTTTTGAGTCTTCGATACATATCAACGTGATCTTCTCCATCACGCATGAAAAATCCTTCGGCCTCATTGGTCAAGGTGTCATAGCGATTTCTTTGCATGCTCTCATTCCCAACAAACATGATGACTAGTGCATCCCATGTTTCTTTGGCGGTGGAGAAATGTTGAAGGTGTGGCATGTGGTTTGGACCCACGGCTTGTTGAAGGATGGACAAAGCGGTGTAGTTTAGTTGGCAATCTACGGCCTCTCTTCTTGTGAGATTCTTGGGGTCAAAGGGTTTGTATCCGTCACGAGTGACCCTCCAAAGATCTATACAAGAAGAATTCATGTGATTCTCCATATAGTATTGCCATTCACGAAAAGAATATGCATCAATTTTAGGTGGATCTCCCCTAGGGATTATATGAGGATGGGGTACGGGAGGATCGGGAGTATAACCTCCGGGGACGGCATGAAATCCTCCCTCTCCTTCCGTACTAGATTTAGCGGAATGTTCGGCGGAAGCAGTTTTAGGTAGTTCACCATCTACCCCTTTCTTGACACCCTCCGGTTGGACCGGAGGGGATGAGTCGGTTACCTCCGGTCCTTTGGCTTTGAGGAGTTGTGCCATGAAATGACGCAACTCATCAAATTTTGTGTCTATGGATGAGGTCAATGAAGTTCTCAATTCATTGAGATCATCCATGGTCACATTGACATCGGACGGAGTGTCAACCACATCATCTCCCATACTTAAACTCTTAGGCGGTTAAGCCCGATAGAAGAGCCGAGGCTCTGATACCAATTGAAAGTAAAGTATAGGCACCTAGAGGGGGGGTGAATAGGTGCTATGACCAATTTTATTTTTTCGTAAGATTTAGGCTTGACAAAAGGTAAATTCTCTAGATTATGCAACTAGTGGTGAATTTACCTATATGACAAGGCAAGCAATTAAGGCAACTAGTACAACAATAAATACAACTAGTACAACAATAAATGTAACAAGTACTAGTAAGTAAAGAGGGGGAACGAGATAACCTATGGAAGCACACGGAGACACGATGTATTCCCGAGCTCCTCCTTGTTAAGGGAGTACGTCTCGTTGGAGGGGTGTGAGCTCGCCACGAAGGCCTACTCAACGCCACTAAGGCCTCACCCTATTCTCCGATGAACTTCCGCCACAAAGGCCTAGTTCACCTTCCACTATTGAACCCCTTTGAGGCGGGGATCGAATCCTTTACAAACAAGTTTGGGGCACACACCCACAACTTAATTGGGGCTCCCAACACTCACAAATCACCAAGAGTAGCAAGAAGCCTAGGTTCTCCACAAGAGGAAACCCTAGGCAAAGATCCCTCAAGCAAAAGAGAGGGGAAATGAAATCCGGTTGGTGAAGACGTAGATCGGGGCCTTCTCCTTCAATCCTCCAAAGATCTAGGCTTTTGGGTGGTTGGATTGGGAGATCTAGCAAGGTGGTTGAGCTCCAACAATGGTGTCTTTAATTCTGGTCGAGCTAGCTTGAGGTAGGTGAAGGGGAGGGGGTATTTATACCCCTCATAAATGCAAAGAGCCGTTGGAGCAGATCTGGCGAAATCACACCGGAGACTCCGGTCTAAAGACCGGAGACTCCGGACAGCTTCCGGTGTCCCATTTCTTCAGAGAAAATCCACTCCGGAGACTCCGTTCTGGAGGACCGGAGACTCCGGTCTTGGCGCTTCGAATAGGCATAGAGGGAGTCTGTGGTCTTGCGGTTGGAGGAAGAATGTACTCACACCGGAGACTCCGGTAAGTATCCGGTAAGTATCCGGTGTGGGTACAGTGCGCGACACCACCAAGTCCTTAGCGAAATCCTTGAAGTAAATCCCACACCGGAGACTCCGGACAGTCTCCGGACACTCTCCGGTGTGGGTACAGTACGCGACACCAAAAGTCCTTAGCAAAATCCTTGGAGCAAATCCCACACCGGAGACTCCGGACAGTATCCGGACACTCTCCGGTGTGGGTACAGTACGCGAAACCACAAGTCCATAGCAGTAAAACCAGGGAGAAAGCTCCACACCGGAGACTCCGGTCTGGTAGACCGGAGACTCCGGCCTGGAGAAAACTCCAGTGAACAGAGACTTGGACATCTAGCTCCTTTTTGTATCAAAGCACCACCAGAGATAATAAGTTGAAATAATCCCCTGAAATACATCAACACCTTTTAGAGTACATGTGTTGTTAACAAACACCAAAACAAGATGATTTAAGCGCGTTTGCACTTTCAGTCTCCGGTTCAGGCCGGAGTCTCCGGTCTTCAGGCTGGAGTCTCCGGTGTGGATCGTTTTTTGTGTAAGAACTTGTGTTTGCGAGTCTGGTGTCACCCACTGGACTCACACCGGAGACTTACCGGAGATACACCAGAGTCTCCGATGTAAGTTTTCCTGCAACGGCTCTTTTTTGTGGGGACCTAAAAAGGTCCCCTTTCTTCCCCAAAGAGCTAGGTCTTCTAAGCACGAATTTTCCCCCTCTCTCTCCTCCATTGTTGACCTTGGAAATCTTGCACTTCTCTCCATTCCTCCCATGATTCTTTCATATCTTTGAGGCAAAATAGAGAGGAGATCTAGATCTACATTTCCACCAATCCATCTTCCTTCTTAGTGAGGGAAACCTAGTAGATCTTGATCTTGGAGTTATTTGTGTTTCTCCACCATTGTTCTTCCTCTCTTATTCCCCCTGTCGAGACATCGTAGTAGTTTTCATAGACGGGGGTGCCATGAGACTACGGTAGAGACGTGGGGTAACGGGATAGCGTAGTAACACAGAACACGGGATTTTACCCAGGTTCGGTACGTCGCGACAGTACGGCGTACCTACTCCTGCACTTCTCACTAATTGGGACTAAAGCCCGTATAACAGGGTTACAATGTGAGGGAATAGATCTAGCTACTCGGCGAGGATGAGCTTCTCGGCGAGTTGCGTAGAGGTTGAACTTGTATCTAACTTAACTTGTTTAATCTATCTCCCGTCCGGCTTTATATAATAGCCGGATTAGGGCTTACAGAGTAGGAAACCTAGAAGACTACGTTTAACTTGTAACTTGGAAAGCAAGGAATCCGTCTTCTCCTCCAAGCCAGATCACGCGGGCCGTGATCCGGGTTCTTCTAGAATCCGGCTTCTGCGCGTCGGACTACTGGGCCGCCTAATGGACATAAGCCCGTTACCACGTAGGCCACCCTGGTAGTCCGGCTCTTTGTCTACCATCTTCTATACCCCTATTCAGTATATATCCGACAGTAGCCCCCAGGAAGGATCAAAACTCTGATTCTCCGTCTTTCGTCAAATGCATTTTGTCCGGGAAATCTTGATTCAGCAGTCTTGATTCTTTCTACTTTCCTTTTGAAGGAGATGGTAACATAAAACTCGGAACCATGAAAATCCGGCTTTTCTTCTCGCGATCCTTCGCGGAAAAGGAACTTCTAACGTCAGCGCTCTAATCATGCTGACGCAGGCGACGCTTGGTTTCACGCGGGAAACCCTGCAACGTATCTCTGACAGATTCTCACGGGAAACGAGGAGATAGCCATCATTCCCCTGTCGTTATATTTCCCGTAGTTTCCGGCGAGCGACACGCGTCGAGCATCCAACGGTCGAAAGAGCCGTTGGCACGTATCTAAACGGGTTTCTGGCTATAAATAGCCATCATCGTCCTCCTCCGAAACTTTCCTCACTCCCTCACTGCCCACACCATTGACGCGCACGCGAGCTCGAGAGCAAGTCCTTGTCCCAACGCACGTATCCTTCGTACGCTGAACGCAAAGCGCCACCAAAAAATGGCCTCTTCGCCGCCGTCACCGACCCGCGCTGCCATCGACGAGCTCGTCAGCGATCTGGATCCGCAGCCGGGATCGCAGACGCACGCCGGCGGCGAGCCGGAGAAGACTACGGCTTCCGCGGCGGGCGGAGAAAACACTTCCGCCGCCGCGGACATTGCGGGATCGAGCTCCGCAGCACCCCCTCCGCTCACCCCAACGACGGCGAGGGTCAAGATCCATTCCCGTGGCGATGAACACTTTGCCACCGGAGCCAACAACGAAACAGAAGTTGTCGGCAATTGGAGTCCGAGTAATACTTCTCTCGTTCTTCTTCGTCGGATGTCAAAGGAGGGATCCATAGTTAAGGGCAAATGGCGAATCTTGAAAGATGAACCCGAGCCCAAGCCAGAAGTTGGAGAACGCGTCATCCTTACCTCTCATGTTGCGAGAGGTATGGGTTTTCCCCCTTCCGCCTTTTTTCTAGACGTCCTTAACTTTTATGGCGTTCAACCACACAATATTTCTCCGAATTCCATCCTCTACTTAGCCAGTTTCCAAGCCCTTTTCGAAGGATATCTCGGGATAACACCTGACCTAAATTTCTGGCAATATTGCTTTGAGGTAAAGCATAACATCACAAATGGCGTTTCGCCCATTTGCGGAACCGTATCTTTCATCCTCAGAAAATTTAGGGAGGAATGGTATCCAAAAATAGAAATGCCGGAACCTAACCAATCTTGGCTAGGTTCTTTCTTTTATCATCAGGACATTCCATTCCCAGGCAGGGCAACCGGGGTTCCTCCCTTTGTTAATTCTGCCGCTACTCCTTGCGAGAGTTGGACAGCCATAGTAGGGGAAAATTTGCCAGAAAACCTGATGAAGATAAAGCGGCGCATCGCTTAGCTCTCTTCCTCTCAACCTTCTTTGGTTGGGAAGGATACCGTTATGTGCTGGTTTGGACGCCGTATCCAACCTCTCTCTTTTCGTTCTCGACTTCTTTGCGAATACCAAGGACCAGAAGATAGCATGAGAGGAACAGATAAGGCCTTTACCAGAAAGGATTTTATAGGACGACTTCACGAACTGGTCGCCGTCAGTAGTCAGATTGAGGAAAGTCTGGCGATTTATCACGTGGAAAATCTGGTCCCTAAGGTATTTATCTTTCCTTGTTTCCACGTTTTTCTTCAGATTTTCTTCTCTCTCCGCTTTTTAACATATTGTTAACTCCTTCCCAGTTTGATGAACTTGGAGAAAATGATCTTGCTTCCGACGCTGAACTCAACAAATTACATGCCGAGTTTCACAACAATCGGAAGCGCAAAAGGCAATCAGCTACCATAGAGGAATCTATTCCCAACCTGGACGATATCCGGATAAAAGAAGAACCATTCGACGAACTCGGATATATTCGTCCGGAGGCAAAGAAATTCTTTGTTCCTGCGCCTCTGATTCGCCCTTGGCCACAAAATGGATTAGTTGTCCGCAATGATATCGCTTTTCGCCTCGTCAGGTTATACACGACGGCCTTCATCACGTTGGTATTCTCTTCGCGGAATATGCCAAAGAATTCAACGAGGTCTTGATCGATTTGCGAGAAATGAGCCAGGTAATACTTCTAGCCCCCAAGCATTAAGTTGAAATATGAATTCTTCTTAATGTTTCCTCATATGCCTGTTCAAACTTAAGCATCTGGCTTTCATTTCCATGTTTTAGCATTCCGCAGACGCCATAAACTTGGAAGTTTTTAAGAAGCTTAGTCTCAAGAGCAGGGAAGTAAAAACCCTTCAATCTGTTATTTAGTCTAAAAGCAACGAACTAGCGTCATCTCAGCGGCAACTATCAAAAGCCACCGGTATTTTATTTTGTACCATTTGTTTTCTCTGGAGAATTATTCGGAATTGTTTTGTAAACTCAAATTAATTTCTGCCCTCCAGCTGCTTTAAACAAAGCCAACAAATTAGCAGAAAACGCTGTCCATGTTTCTCAGCTTCGTGAGGAAAACTCAAACCTCCAAAAGGAACTTCTGAAAGCTCAAGAAGACCTAGAAGCCAGTAATCTGGCCCTTGGGATTGCTCAATCCAAGGCCTCTTTACAGGCAGCGGAAGACAAAGCTGTTATCAATGATTTGGAAAGTATGCTACTCCCGCGCATGAAAGAAAGCGACGAAATTGACAAGGTTTTTGGTAAGTTAACTTCTTTTTACCAATGTCTTCATGTCTTATTTCTTGTATCTTTCCATGTAACCTTTACTTTTGTCGACAAAGCAGGAAATTTTCCAGGAATTTCTCGGACTGAAAAGATCCGGGCCTTTGGGGAAGTGTGGAATTCAATCAGGAATGCAGGAATGCAGCTGATTAATAAATTCCTTCCCACAAGTACTGTATGCTTTTCGGAAGTCTACCGGCTTCCGGGTGCCATCACAGAAGTAGCAGAATCGAAAGAATCCCTCCTTCGTTCTGCCGCACGAGGTGGTGCACGCATGGCACTTGGCCTTATGCGTCTACATTACCCTAATGCCAGATCTTGGCGCGTAGCATCCGGTATCCCTCAAGGATATACAGAAGCGCAACGCAATGCGATTTTTGATGAAGTTAAAGGGCACGCTTCCAAGATTGCCTCTATGGTCAATATTTCCATTACTTATCCGGAAGAAGAAGTGCCCGCAGCCCCCGAGAATGATAGCAGTGATGAAGACTCGGATACTTGAGGGAATACACTCGACCCGAATGATGGATGTGTATAAGAGCATTTTTACAATGTAATTCATATTGTAATGCTTCTATGTCTTTTGTCGAAACAAGAACTCCTCCTTTTGCAATTTCAAGTTTCTTGCAAAGTTTTTCCGGGTTTGACTGTTCCTTTATCTTCTAAGTAATCTGGCAACTGTGTTTTAACTGCTCTAGTGTTTAAAAATGGCTCAACTAGCAATATGTATCGTCATGTCGAGTAACTGGGGACGAACCAAACAGTTTTAAAACTCAGAAACATGGATCATGCTAGAAGCATTTTTACTGACTAGTTTCAGTAACCCAACACATACACAATCAGATAAAATTTAGAGAAAACAAGGAACTGCTCTGAAACTTGGGCACGCAGGCACAATCCGAGTTTCCTTTAACCTTTAACAGGCTGAATCATTCAGCTTTTAAACACCGAGCACGCAGGCATAATTCGGGTTAACATTGAGTATTTGTAAGATCATTGGGAAATAGATGAGGCGGAAATATTTTGTACTTATAATGAAATATGAATGACAACATTCCGACAACTTTATTTCATGGTCTCAAAGATGTTTACATAGAAATTGAACTAAGTATAGAAGGGACGTAATTGCTGGATACTCCAAGGCCTCTTTGTCTCTCCTAGTTCATCATCTATTTTTCTCTTTCTTTTGTGATTCGGCTTCTCGGGATCATCCTCCGTATCTCGAATGTCAACAAGATAGTATGATCCATTCTTCATGGCTTTACTGATGACAAATGGTCCTTCCCATACTGGGGCCAATTTGTGCTTCCTTTGCTGCACCAATCTCAGCACTAAGTCACCTTCTTTAAAAGAACGATGCCTGATTTTCCGACTATGATAACGTCGTAAACCTTGCTGGTAGATGGCAGATCTTTGAAGCACAAGTTCTCGTTCCTCTTCTAAGAGATCGACGGCATCCTGTCGTGCTTCTTCGGCATCTGAGTCGTCAAAATTCTACACTCTTGGGCTATCATGGATCATGTCCGTTGGAAGAATAGCTTCCGCACCATAAACTAGGAAAAACGGGGTTTGCTCAGTTGACCTATTTGGCGTCGTTCGAATACTCCATAACACGGAAGGTAGCTCTTCTACCCACGCTCCAGCTGCTCTATGGAGAGGAGATTCGAGTCTTGGGCGTATTCCTTGCAGGATTGAACTGTTCATTCTTTCAACCTGTCCATTAGATTGCGGGTGTGCCACAGATGCAAGATCTAAGCGGATTCCCGTTTGTTGGCAGTATTTTGCCAACTCCCCAATGGAGAAATTTGTCCCGTTATCAGTTATTATGCTATGTGGGACGCCATACCTCATTACTAAATCAATAATGAAATTTCTGGCAGTTGCACCATCCAGCTTTTTGATGGGTTTAGCCTCCACCCATTTCGTATACTTATCCACCGCTACGAGTAGATGTGTAAGTCCACCTCTTGCAGTTTTGAACGGTCCCATCATATCTAGCCCCCAGACCGCAAACGGCCATGTGATAGGGATAGTTTTAAGTGCTTGGGCCGGCAAATTGGTCTGCTTGGCGTAATATTGACATCCTTCGCATGTATTCACTATGCGTTCGGCGTCTGACTTGGCTGTTAGCCAGAAAAACCCCGCCCGGAATGCTTTTTTGACTATGCTTTTTGATTGAGCATGATGTCCGCAATCGCCGGCGTGGATTTCTTCCAGTATTTCTCTTCCTTCTTCTGGTGAAATACACCGCTGAAAAATTCCGGAAGTACTGCGTTTATACAAGTGGTCGTTGATCACCACGTATCCTTTGCACCGACGCTGTATTTGCCTTTGCAAGACTTCGTCTGCTCCTTCCGGGTACTTCTGATTGACTAAGAAGTTTAAGTATGGAATTGTCCAATCCGGTTTAACGAGCATGACCTCGATTGTTTCAGATGCCAGAGGGTAATCGACGTCTCCACCTTTTATGGATGGTTCATACAAGTGCTGGACGAATACCCCTGGTGGTAAAGTTTTTACTCTCTCTGATCCCATGCGGGCTAACGCATCCGCATTCCAGTTTTCCTCCCTTTTTATGTGAAGGACTTCGAACCCGAAGAAACAAATGGCGAACTCATCCACCGTCCTCCGATATTCGGCCATTATAGGGCTTTTCGCGTCCCAGGTTTGGTTGAGCTGATGCTGTACCAAATCCGAGTCTCCATAGCATAAGATGCGTTTTACCCCTATTTCTTTTGCAATATGCAAGCCATGAAGCAGAGCTTCGTATTCTGCCACGTTGTTACTGGCGTTGAAGTGTATTTGTAATACGTACTCCATTGTGTCTCCCTTGGGAGATTTTAGGACTACGCCAGCCCCAGCTCCTTCCTTCATCTTGGATCCGTCAAAGTGCATGATCCAGTACTCGGATTCTGGCATCGGTGTATTTTCCATTGCTTCTGTCCAGTCGGCGACGAAATCTGCCAAAACTTGGGATTTTATTGCCGTCCTTGGCTGGTACTTAATGTCGAAGGCTGCCAGCTCGATGCCCCATTTAGCTACTCGGCCGGTTGCCTCCGCATTGTTTATAATATCCCCTAGTGGTGCTTTACATACCACTGTTATGGAATGCCCTTGGAAGTAATGGCGCAGTTTTCTGGATGCAAAAAATACGCCATATGCCAGTTTCTGGTAGTGCGGATACCTTTGTTTGGATTCGGAAAAAACTTCGCTTATGTAATATACCGGATGTTGATCTGGTATGCTTTGTTCTTATTTTGTCCGCTCCACAACGATTACCACACTAATAACCCGACTTGTAGCCGTAAGGTATAATAACATGGGTTCTTCGTCTTTTGGAGATGCCAAGATGGGAGCGTTCATCAAGGTTTCCTTCAACTGGGCCAACGCTGCATCAGCCTCTTCTGTCCATTCGAACTTGTCGGATTTCTTCAGCAGCTTGTAGAGTGGTAAGGCTTTATCCCCCAGCCGACTGATAAATCTGCTGACGGCTGCAGCGGAACCCGTCAATCTTTGGACATCTTTTACACATGTAGGTTTTGAGATGTTCAAGATTGCCTTGATCTTTTCCGGGTTAACTTCTATTCCTCTGTGGGAAACAATGAAACCCAGAAGTTTTCCTGAGGGAACCCCGAATACGCACTTAGATGGATTCAACTTCATCTTGTAAGTGCGCAAGTTTTTGAAAGTTTCTCGCAGATCCTCAAGGAGTGTATCTTTTTCCTTGGTTACGACGGCAATATCATCCACGTAAACATGAACGTTTCTGCCAATTTGACTATGCAAACAGCGTTGCATGCAACGCTGGTAGGTTGCCCCTGCGTTCTTCAGGCCAAAAGGCATGGTTATGTAATAGTACGTCCCATACGGGGTTATAAAAGAAGTCTTGATTTGATCTTCCTTTTTCATGCGTATTTGGTGGTACCCGGAGTATGCATCCAAAAAGCATAAAATCTCGGAGCCTGCAGTGGCATCTATTATTTGATCGATTCGCGGTAACGCGAACCTATCTTTCGGACACAACTTGTTCAATCCTGTGTAATCTATACACATTCTAAGAGCAGTGGTGTCTTTCTTCGGTACTAGGACCGGATTTGCGGACCAATCAGTATGGATTACTTCCTTGATGAAATCCGCTGCTAAAAGCCGGATAATTTCCTTGCCAATAGCCTTCCGTCTTCTTCCGTCAAAACGACGGAGACCTTGTTTGACGGGTTTTGATCCGGGAATAACCTTGAGTTGGTGCTCAGCAAGTTCCCTGGGTACGCCTGGCATGTCAGCTGGACACCAGGCAAAAATATCCCAGTTCTCACGGAGGAACTTGATGAGCTCGCCTTCCTATTTGTCGGTCATCCCAGTCCCTACGACGACAAATTTTGTCGGATCTTTGGGATCTAGGATTACCTGTCTTGTGTTCTCGGACGCCTTGAAACTATCTGTTGGCTTCCGAGTTTCTTTTCCTGCCGGCATTTCTTTCGGCGATACCTCCTTGGCTAATTCCTTCAGTTCCTCCTTCGCTATAACTCTCTGAGCGCAAAGGGCGTTTTCTTTTTCCAACTCGTTTGCCAACTTGAAATCACCGGCAATGGTGATTACTCCTCCTTTGGGTCCTGGCATCTTCAGCTTGTTGTAGATATAACAGGATCTTGCCATGAATTTGGCGAAAGCTGGACGTCCGAGTATTGCGTGATACACGCTTTCGAACGACACTACTTCGAAGGATATTTTTTCCTGCCGGAAGTGATCTTTATCTCCGAAGGTGACATCTAGGGAAATTTCTCCTAGGGATCGTGCTTGCCTGCCAGGAACAATGCCATGGAAGCGTATATTGCTGTAGTTGAGCTGGGACTCGGAGATCTTCAAGTGCTTCAGTGTATCCAGATACATTATATTAATGCTGGATCCTCCGTCCATCAGCACTCTTCTTAGCCTAGTGTTTTGAACAATAGGGCTGACAACAAGAGCTTGTGTGCCGGGTTCAGGGATATTTCCGGGATGATCAGACTGATCCCAGATTATCGGTGTGTTGGAGTACTTCAAGAATTTCGGAGTTGCCGGAACAACCGCGTTTATTTCTCGAAGTGTTCTTTTGGCCACCTTTGCTGACGGGGTTGCTAGGAAAGTTAGCATTGCTTCTCCATCAACTCTCGGAAATTTGGGTTCGCCTTTTCGCTGTTGTTCCTGGATTTTGTCATCAGTGTCCGATTCACTGTCTTCTTTTTCAGCTTCTGGCTTTTGTTTGGCGGGTTTCCTTTTGGAACCCTTCCCCTTATTTCCGGATCCTGCATTGTCTTTCATATGCTTGTTTAGCCGGCATTGCGCGTTTGTGTGGGTTGGTTTCCCAAATTGCGAGTGGTGGACGCAGGGTTCCGACTTAATTCTCTCCCATTCTTCGGGAGTGTAATTGATTGGATCTGGACTGCGGCCTTTCCACTTGTTCACCTTTTCTCCTCCAAAGGCTATGTTGACCTCCTTGGGCTTTGTCGTTGACTCTGGAGTTCCTTTTTTGTCAGAACGAGGGGTTTTCTTGGCGAGTATTAGTGACTCAATATTGCCTCCTCTTGCTCTGATATCATCTTCGGCTGCAGCATGCTCATTAGCGGTTGTAAGCATAGATCCGAGATCTTTGTGCTGTTTAGAACCAACCATGAACGGTACGAGTCCGGGTTTTAAACAATTGACGAAAGCATGCATTGCTTGTACGTCAGTTACTCCAGAGCAACTATTCTTCATTGCAGTCCATCTGGAGATGAAATCCACGTATGGTTCGTCCTCAAATTGGGTGCAACGGTTCAGCTGGTTGATGCTATTTGGGCGTTTGTATGTTCCCCGAAAATGCTGAGTGAATACTCTCGCCATATCATCCCAACTGTCGACAGTTCTTGATGGTAAACCATTAATCCAATCTCTGGCTCCGTCTAGCAACATTAGGGGAAGAAACTTGACAGCTTCCAGGTCTGTCCCATTGTTGATTTGGACGGCTGTATAATAATCTGAGAGCCAGGTATCCGGGTTTGTACTGCCGGTATACTTTTGGTAGGTTGGACCAACTTTGGCGAAGCCAGAATGCAGGGTTATCCTTCGGATCCTGTCGGTAAAACATTTAGGACCGAAGTATAAATCATCCTTTTCTGCTCTATCAATGTGTGCAGAATATCTCCCGGCTGAATGGACAGAAGGGGATCTGCTCCTTTCTTTTCCATTGTTGCGCGGACGCGCTTTTCCGAGGTTATCTCTATCTCTTCCGTGTTCACGTCCTTTAGGCGGAGTTCTGCTTCTATGCCTTTCCTTATCCTTAGGAGGTGTCCGTGATCTTTCACGTCTGTGAGGTATATCATATCTTCCGGCTTTTTCAGCTGGGTTTCTCGGAGGTGGCATTATTTTGCCGTCATTCCGGTGTTTGTCTTCCCGATCGTGTGGTTTATATCCATCTTTCGGGAGATGAGGTCCGATTCTAGACGTTGCGTCCCGGTTGTCGGGGTTTTTCTTGTCTTTTCTCGGATCCTCTTTTTTATCCGAATCTCTGGGTTCTTCCGGTCCAGGTGCTCCAGCCGCGCAAGTAGCTGTTTTGCAGAGGGCGGAATTATCATGTAGCCTCCCTGATCGCTCTTGGCCTCGCTGTTGCTGCTGTAATGCTTTTCCTAGGAAAGCATACACCCCTTGGAGTTTTTCCCCGTTGGAGTACAGATCGCTGTTTAGGATGGCGAACGCTGCTTCCGCGTTTTCCGCTGCGGTTTTGTATATTGGTTCGCCCTTGGCATCTTTGTCGTTTAACTGCTTTTGCCAAGATGGGTTATAGAACCTTTCTTTTGGCGGCAGTTCTTCCGGTCTTGCGATTCCGGGTAACCTAGTAGGTTTTAAGGCAGATCTATGCTTTCTCTCGTACTCCTCTATTTCTTCCTTCATGACTTTGATGTCATTATGGGTTTGTTGGAGATGTTGCCGAGATCTAAGCAGATGTTGCTGTTGCCGTTGGAAAGCTTGTCTCCTGGCTTCCAGCATCTCAGGGGGTTCATCTGGTCCCACTGGTGTTTGTAATAGCTCTTGCGCTTCCAGTTCTGTCATTGGCGGAGCAGTGATTTCCTTAGATTTCTTTTCCGCGGGCTTTGTGCCGCTAATATCTCCAACTTCTAGGTTTTCATCAGCGAGATCGGCTGATTTTTTCTTCCGGAGTTTGTATTGGAGTTTTTTGGAAGCACGGTGCTTTTTCTTGGAAGAAGGAGGTTTTTTGACAGGCTCATCTTCTGTCATCTCCTTAACGTTGGGGAATATCGGAGAAGTTTCTCCGTCTTCTCTCTCTTCCACTGGCGGAGGGGTTTTAGGGCTTTCCTGGCTGTCGGCACCCGTTGTATCAGCTGGTTTTGCCATTAGCACTTCATGGAATCCCTCTTGAAAGGACTTAACCTTTCTTACGAAGGCATCCTCGTCTTCGTCTTCGGAGTCGAAGTTATCCGATCCGGTTTCCGACTCCAATCTCGCCTCAATGGCGGCAAGCACGGACTCTGCTTCCGAGTTCATCGTCTGGTTGACGGATGTCGGATCTTCCGTCTCTGTGACGGGTATTTGTTCTTCCGTCTCTACGACGGGTAGGTTGTTATCTGCCTCTTGCACGGGATTTCCGTCATCCGTGTTTTCAGCGATTTCGGATTGCACCATGCCGATAAAGTGTGTGTCACTTTTTTGTCGGCGATCTGAGCAGAATCCGGGATCATAGTCGTCTTCGACTGGGTATAGGGCGGGTGGGATAAATTTGCTTCCACCGCAAAACCCCATTGCTTCTTCAGTTAGTCCGATAAAGATGTTAGCAGATCCGATCGGTAACACGCAGGCACTTACCAGGTGGTTTTGCGCCGGTATATAGGATCCGTTGTCGAGGAAGCGGACGACGTCGTCGTCGAACTCCAAGCTTCCGACAGTGATCGATCTTCCAATTCCGCCAAGTATCCCAGATCGGAATTTCACGCCTGACGTCGTTTGCCCCACGGTGGGCGCCAACTGTCGAGACATCGTAGTAGTTTTCATAGACGGGGGTGCCATGAGACTACGGTAGAGACGTGGGGTAACGGGATAGCGTAGTAACACAGAACACGGGATTTTACCCAGGTTCGGTACGTCGCGACAGTACGGCGTACCTACTACTGCACTTCTCACTAATTGGGACTAAAGCCCGTATAACAGGGTTACAATGTGAGGGAATAGATCTAGCTACTCGGCGAGGATGAGCTTCTCGGCGAGTTGCGTAGAGCTTGAACTTGTATCTAACTTAACTTGTTTAATCTATCTCCCGTCCGGCTTTATATAATAGCCGGATTAGGGCTTACAGAGTAGGAAACCTAGAAGACTACGTTTAACTTGTAACTTGGAAAGCAAGGAATCCGTCTTCTCCTCCAAGCCAGATCACGCGGGCCGTGATCCGGGTTCTTCTAGAATCCGTCTTCTGCGCGTCGGACTACTGGGCCGCCTAATGGACCTAAGCCCATTACCACGTAGGCCACCCTGGTAGTCCGGCTCTTTGTCTACCATCTTCTATACCCCTATTCAGTATATATCCGACACCCCCATAAGCATTTGTTGCTTTGTTGGATTTTTAGAGTGAAGGATTTGAGCACTTGTGCTCTTGCATTTTGCATCGGATGCATCGGTTTGCTCTCTCCACAAGGATTCGTGGAAGTTGAAAGTTTGTGAGTTTGTTACTCTTGGGTCTTGGACCCTAGACGGCTTTGTGGTGTTCTTAATAGCCTACAAATGAGTTGTGGATGTGTGCCCCAAGATTGTGGTGACACCGAGAGCCTCCAACTAAGTTCTGGATGCGTGCCTCGGGTTTGAAGGTTGCCAATAGTGGAAGGTGGACTAGGCCTTTGTGGCGGGGTTCATCGGAGAATAGGGTGAGGCCTTTGTGGCGTTGAGTAGGCCTCTTGTGGCGAGCTCACACCCCTCCAACGAGACGTACTCCCCTTGTGGGAGGAACTCGGGAATACATCATCGTCTCCGTGTGCCTCGGTTATTTCTATACCCGAACTTTTTTACTTATGCAATTTACATTGTGATAGTCTTCATGCTTGAAGTTATATATCATGCTATAACCTTGTTAATTGTCTTGATTAGCATAAGTTGTTGGTGCAACTAGTTGACCCTAGAATAGTTAGGTTGTGTGCTTGTTAATTTAAACACCTAGTTTATTTCCGCATTTAGCAAGCCCTAACCGGAAAAGTTTTAATCGCCTATTCACCCCCCCCCTCTAGGTGACATCGTTGTCCGTTCAGCATGTACATGACCCCACATGTTGTCACGCCTGCATATGCATTTGGCAGGTAATTAACAGATTCTGATGCGCGTGGGTAAAATTGCACCGTCCCCACGGTTATCAAAGCGTACGCACACGTTATCATTCTGATTCTTTTTTTTTTGAAACAAGGCAAAAGATTTGCCATTTAATTAATTAAGAAGAAGGTTTTTAGAGTTGTTTATGCCTAGGACAAGCCCCTAGGACTTCGAGAAAAGGAGTCTCACTCTCCGGTATTACATTGCTAAAAATTTCGCCCCAGCCAAGCCCTAGCCTCGTCTTTCACACGGGAGATCACCACAAAGGCCGGCGAGGCGACGTGTCTAAAAATTCTAGCGTTGCGCTCTTTCCAAACCTCCCAAGAAATAACCATCACCAAGGAGGACATCGCCTTCCTAGCCAACCCTTGGTTGAGGACAAGGTTTTTCCACCACTCGCCGACATTCTCTTCATTCGCCAAAGCGTTGTAGAGGTATCATTATAGCCACACCAAGCAAGGATCTTCTTCCAAATGTGAATGGTGAAAAAACATTTTAAGAGTAAGTGGGCCGCCGATTCTTACACTTGATTGCAAAGGGGGCAATTTTCGCAATTAGGCCAACCTCTATGTTGAAGGCTGTCTGCCATCCAAATCCTATTTTGCATGGCAAGCCAAGCAAAAAAAATTGCATTTGGGAGTAGCCCAAGGCTTCCAAATCGTGGCATTGAGGGAGGTGGATGTGAGGCCCTCAAACTGCATCTTGTAAGCTGTCTTGGCGGAGTAGCAACCACTACTAGTGAACTTCCATCAAATAGAGTCGGGCACGTCATGAGAAAGAATGACCTCGGAAAGAGCCTCCCAAAGGGTGACAAATTGTTGAATATGGTCAATGCCAAACTCATGGTTGATGTTGAGGTTGGTGACCCAAGAGTTGCTGTTGAGAGCCTTTTGGACCGTGCAATTCTTTTTCTTAGCCCCTTGAAAAAGCTCATGGGCGATATGTTTTGGGCGAATTCCATTCAACCAAGAGGAGGTCCAAAATTTAGCCTTCATTCCATTACCCACCGTAACCACGGTGGCCGCCGCAAAAAGGTCATTTTCGTCATTGTTGCAAGTGTTGTTAAGACCAATCCAATCTTTGGTTTCATCCACCCATTCAAGCCAAAGCCATCGTTGCCTAAGGGCGGAAGCAAACTTCTCAAGATGCAAAATGCCAAGCCCCCCGAGCTTAGTAGGGTGGCACACATTCTCCTAGTTGACTTTACATTTGCCACCGGTAACTTTTTCACAACCGACCCATAGATATGAACGAAGAAGATACGTGATTTTCTTGGAGACCTCCTTGGGGAGCTCAAGGGGGGTGAGGTGGTAGATGTCTTGGGACGTGAGTACGGAGCGCACATGGACACGCATACCGGCCATGTTGACGTTTTTCCAATTGCCGGAGGAAAACTTGCCGGCTATTTTGTCTTCCAAAGTTTGGAAGTCAATCCTCTGAAGACGAGAGATGTATCTGCCTGTTACCAAAACCGTCACAGGGGAAAACAGGCAGATACGTGCTCATGATATATGTAGTCCTCGACATAAATACATCACTGTTAGTTCCTATATCATGTTAATAAAATAAATTATGATTATGAACGTGTTATGACTTATGAGCACGTATCTGCCTGTTTTTTCCATGTGACGATTTTGGTACGTGCTAATATGTGTGTAAAAATGACATGTTTATTGGATTGAATTTGTGTGGCCCAAGGTATTGAATTAACGTCCCTTGGGTATATGTTTTGCACAGTTTTGTAACCTAAATATTTTGAACTTTTGTCAATGTTATTGTTGTGGCATGCATAGTGATGCTTATATTGTTGATGTTGCCTATTTGAATAAATCTTAGAATATATCGGACTCTTTTGCTCGTCGGTCCGTATAATTGAATGGTTCTTACTTGTTAGCCTTTGAATGACTAGCAAGTTGGGTGATGAGAGAGAAAATCCCGTTGTATGTTCTTTGCTTAAAGCATGGGAGTGGCTAATATAACCTCTTTAATTCTGATGCTTTCACTAGTAGAAATTGGGCTTTCAGTACCGGTTGGACAAGCGGTACTAATTAATCGGCACTAAAGCCCCCAGCTTTTAGTATCGATTCCTTACGGACCGGCATTAAAAGGGCCTTCACGTGGCCCAGAAGGAGCCCACGGGGCCGGATACCTTTGGTATCGGTTCGTAACAAGAACCGGTACTAAAGGTTAGTCTTTTTTTTCGATTTTTCAGAAAAAAATTAATTTTATTTCCATTGTTTAACCACTTAAACTCACATTTATCACTAAGCATTCTTAATTTCAATCTAAATCACTCGCTTCTACTAACACTTCTCGCATAGGTCACCCATCCTCAGACTACTCTAGCACTAGCATGCTTAACTTCTTAGTTTCTTCCCTATGAGCTACGTACAAACAAGAGATACTTACCTACAAATAGTATCCTATCAATCCTATTAACCCATGAAATATGATGTCACACACATTATTTTTATGAATCGAAATATTTATTTACATAAAAAGAAATGGCTATTAGCTGTGCCCCTTTGGTACCGGTTCTAGCCACCAATCGGTACCAAAGATCTGGTTCAAACCGGTACCAGATCCCCATTGGTACCGGTTTGTAACCAAACCGGTACAAAAGGCCTAGACCGATGGCCGGTTTTCTGCTAGTGTTTAATCGGATATGCAATCTATATATAACCTATGAAGAACATAGATGTATAATAACCAGCTACCTATTCTCATACTTAATTAAATACATCACTATAACTATGCTACGCAAAATGGCTATGTTAAACTGTAGCAAGTGAGTGCAGCACAACTATCTCTTTCTCATGGATTTATTTCAATCAATACACCTTTCTGAAAATTCTTGATACTTCAATTCAACTCTTTTGTAACGTTACACACATGCCACCTGAGGTATAGCAAACATACACTGTCAACATATGAATGTTTCCTATTTAGAGGATAGCACTATGACCTCCTAAAGTTTGCTCCCGGGTGCACGAAGCTCCATCGGATCCTCCATCTGCACCCCCACCCCATCATCATAGTTTGTTTAGAATTTGGCTGAAAAGACAGCCTCCAGCGCAGTCCCATTCTTCCCTCTCAAAGAATGGAAGTACCTCAATGCCCTCAAATCTTCAATAGCATGAAGTAGGGGAAATTTAAGAGCCCCCTGCTTTCAAACTCAACAACCAGACACTTTCTTCTTACCCGGTAGCTTGGCCAGCTACCTCCTCACTGAACTACCACTAGCCCGACCCCTTGCAGCTTGTCGGAGCTCTCCGTGCTCCTTGACTGCTGACCTTGCGAGGAATTAATGGTGGAGATACGGAAACAAAATGTAGGGCTTCAATATAGCTTCTGAGGGACCAAAACAATAAGGGGACTATAAGCGAGGCATACGATCTCCTAACATAGAAGTATATGACTGGAAATTATTTGATCCCATTAGTTCAAGAATGTAAGGCATTTTATTTTATTTTTTGAAGTTAGTCCAAATTATCGTCATTAGATCCATCAACAATTTGTTCTAATATACACCGCATAATACACAAAAGAAATGATAGTTAATACAATTTTTAGTTTAATACAACATATTTATAGACAAGTTTGTTTCAAAGCACCACCCTTGAGACCGTGGCAACGTCTTGCATGGAGGTAACTATTTTCTAGACAAGAATTATATTTCAATAAGAACACAAGCCTCTAAAACAAATATGTGAGATCCGGAAAAAAAAAATACATGCTACACATACAGTTCCTTTGTTGCAAAAAGTATAATTAATTAAGAAAAGACAAAAAAAAATGCGCATTTTAATAATATTAATTGTTATGTGTTATCTCTAGTAGAGATGGACCGGTATTGCTTAATTTAATCGTTTTTATAAATGAAGTTTTTTATTGGGTCTCATTGTTATATTGCTAAGAGAAACACATAATTTGTATCATTTCTCTTTATTTACGTTTAAACTAAAAAAAAATGTTACTGCAGTCATCCTAGTCTAGCGAATCTTCTTCATCTCTAATCGGGGAGGAAATCCCGCGTTGTGGTGCGTCCTCCGGTTGGGCCCGCCTGTCGGCCAATGCAGTCGGTTCGATTCTGTGGGTTCTTCCTCACCTTCCTTCTATGCTATCCTCAAGCAAGTCCTCGTCCCCGCCTTGACCTTGTGCCTCCGCACGTGACACCGCGCCGTCATCGGCTGACGGTTCGGCGCTCGTCGGCGGCGCCTCCGACGACATCTCCTGGTTCGACCTTGGACACACAGAGGCGAGGTCCCCTTGCGGAGAGCTCCCGCGCCGCCGTTGAAGATCCTCCGGCGCCGCCGTTCCAACTCTCCTCCAGGCCACTTGCACCTCTCCCCCTTCTCCAGCAGGCAGCGGCTCCATCCCCTCGTGCGCTCTCCATCCAGATATAGGACATCGCCGGACGCCGGTCAAGCTTCTTCCACGCCGCCCCTCGAGCTCCTCGCAGGACGCCGGGGTTGATGTGCCTCCTCCTCGCCGGCTCCTCCTTGTGCTTCGGTCGTCAGGTTAGATCTACCCGTCATCCTCTCCTCTCTCCGCTAAGCTCCTCCTCGACTTGATGGGCCCCGATCTGGAACTTCTCCTCCGCCATATCTCACCACCTCGGGTAGTCCCTACTTCCTCTGATCGTTCCTTCTTTTTCGATTTAGGGGCAAAGCGGCTTGTGGCGGTCTGGAGCCTTATGTGTGGGGACAGTGAGGTGCTCGATTTGGTGTGAGGCCATGAGGTTTGTTTGCTGGGTGCCTAGGTGCGCGTATGTCAGTGAGGACTGTGAGGTAGAGAGACCTCGTGTCGTGCGTGTGTGGTTGTGTGCTGCTGTTGAGTGTGCTAGCAGAGAGGCTTCTGTGTGCAGTTTGGTGTTTTCATAATCCAAATTCTTCTTTCAAAATAAAACATTACATGTTTACTTTAAAAGTACAAGTATTTAGTCTTATTTATGCCTATAATAGTTTCCCTAATTCGCCGACAGTTTCAACAAAACGCTTAAGCTTCATTTTATTTGAGCGGAGCCTCACCGCTCCCTTACCGCCGTTCGCTTACCACTTTTTTGAACGCTGGTTATGAATCAGTGTAGTGTTCTGAGAAAGTAGATCTGTATGACCTGCACCAATTTTGAATGGAAGTGGTTTAGGGTGCTCCATGTGTACATAGAGGGGATATCGATCGTACTGTACCATAATCCGTAGAGGATGGGCTGGGTGATTATATTATTGTATTTTGCCAATTACCCATAAAAAGTTTGGTCAGTAACCTGTTTTAATTGGTAGACAAGTGATTGCCTCAAAAGACTATGGGTTGTATTGTCAGTTGTATATTGTGCATTTTGATATCTTTTTTTTGTACTATGGGTTGTATTGCGAGTTGTATATTGTGTGTTTTGGTGTCCTTTTTTTTTGCATAGTTTATCTTGTACAGATAAATACATTTCTGCAATGGTTTTACTTTTTGTCATGTTGCCAGGCGGTAGGTTGCTCGAATGCCACAAATGGTAGCAGGAATCGAAGAACACATATATCCCGGTGGGCGCTTAGCTATAAGGTGATGGGTCAATGTTCCTTTGTGTTTGTCATACCTTTTTATTCACATCGATGAATTGGACTGACATAGTATTTCAGGATTATGGTGCCTCCATTGAGTTCACAAAAGCGACATGCGATCCAGTTTGCCCCAACGATTGACACTGGAAAAAGCAGGATGTTATGAGAAGTGACAAGAAATGACACCATATTGTTGGAGGTAGTTTACTACCTAATTTGTGAGGTTTTTTATTAATAATTCTCCATCCTATATCTATGTGCTTAGATTATTTGCTATACTTAGATGCAATGGTGAATTCAGATAACAGTGGAACTAAAAGGATTAAAATAGCTATAGTACGTGGTTGAATTGAGTTTTGAGTAGCGCAAATCAGTCTTCACGATGATTAGTTTAGTTAACACATTGTTTAATTGAGATGTAAATTTGAATGTGTGTTCTTTTCAGTTCATAAGAAGCAACATGTATTGTTTTCTTATTCGCATGCAGTAAAAAGGAAGTAATAAGAAAATCTTGACAGCATGGTGATGTATTTATCACTGCCATTTGGTTCTTCCTTATCTCATACATCTCATTATAGCATAAACACTTGTCATTCCATGCGTGATGGAGGATGGCATGTCATCTTAGTTATTAATTCCAAACTTGAGTATTATTGAAATGTTTTCTCCAGTGTTCAGTTGCTATATTTGCAAGTGCTATACCCATATGCGCACAAGAAGGTGCTATGTATGTAAACAGAAGTATCCGGGTACTGCAGTACAGTCATTATGCAAAGCCTATCCAGTGAGTAATTTTTCCTGAGACTTTTTTTGCCCATTTCTTCATATTCTTAGCAGAAATAACTGCACAATACTGATTCAGATTTTAGAAGTGTTCATTCCCGTGAAAATAATTTCTTAAGGAGAACAGGTGAACACATTCGCGAGAAATTTCAATAATACTCAAGTTTGACAATAGTACAAATTATTTGTTTTTTCCCCTGTTGCCGGATGGGTGTATCTCTTGTGGAATTTTGTTATTTATTATGCTTCAGTATTGGTTTGTACTTCTTTATGAGATTATTCAGAGCCGTGCTCTTCCTTTAGATGCAGACCATGCAGGCGAATCGTTTTTTACTTGGCCGTAAGCGGAATGGTATTGATGTTGTCTTAGTGTTTTGATTGGCTTCATTTTGCCTGGTCATGTTGTCCGGATTTGTAAGGCTTGTTTTCCATGTGCTAGCTGAAGCTTCTTTGGGTGGTTCTTCTGCCCATTTGGATGCAGTTGGTCGTCGCCGGACCAGTGGTCCTGATGTCGTTTTCTCTTTTGGTCAGTTTTCTGGTGTTGTGAATCCTGATCATGGCCGTCATGCCTGTAAGTGTGCTAGTATAATTTCTACTCCATCGTTTGGTATGTGATGATTTCTGTCCGGTTTTATGAATCTTGCCTGATATGTGCTAGCGGAAGCTGGGTTAGACGGTTCCACTGCCCGGTTGGATGGCCTATTAGTTTGCGCTAGAGCCTCTCTCGTGTTGTTCTTTCTGTGTCCAGTCAGTTCTTAATTCTTTTACTCCGTTGCACTAATCTGGAAGCTCGAGCTACTCCGCGATTCGCAATTTAGCACCTGCTCTGCCATGCCGTGGGATTATTAATTCCGATAGATATACCTCATATGCATAGGTTTTTCTTTTGTGTTCCTCATGTGTGCATGAGCTGAGATAATGGGCGAGCTCGCCATTACCTGCTAATCATATATCCAAGGTTGGTCAGAATTTGGCAGTATATTTGTTGGGCATTAATGGAGTAATGTGAAGGTATACGATCAGTTTCTTAATATATTTTGGAATTTAGATCATTCTGAAAAATAAACTTTCCTCTATTTATTTTGTTGCCTCGGCCAACCACTAGCTGAAAAGTTATTTTGGGGAGCGTGTGCTAATTATGATTTCATCTGCCTAAGATTATGTGATTCTACACATAAATCATGACTAGAAATTTTTATTTGCAAAAAAATCTCTCTCAAACATAGTGACCCAGAACTAGCTGCAAGGCATGTGCTCTACACCATCTCCCTTCTTGATTTATTGCTTGGTTTCTCTCTTCACATGTGATTTTTTCTCTTGCAGTTTGGTCACATTGTGCATCATTTTTTTTTCGTGTGAACTTTTGCCGGCATAAGAGATATGAAAATCCAGCTGATGTGGTGATATATTTTCTGGTGCGTGTATGAACATCCAGTCCTGATCTGTTATGTTCTGCATTTGGTGAAGCACAATTATAGGTATGTAAGACATGATGTATGATGCATCTATGAATTAAATACCAGCGTATAATTCCCTTTATTAAAGTAAAATATGTATTGTTATTTTTTTATTTCCTCAGTTTTTATTAAAAAATTCATTTAATTTCCCATGTTATCTAATACACCTCAGTTTAGGCAATCTGCAATTACATGAGAAAATTCATGATGTCTTATTGGAGTACATGATAGTATTATATTCTGATCTTAATTTGTAAGTGAGGTGGAATGAGTTTATTGCAGGTTGGGTTTTAAGGTCAGGGTTTACCATTGACACAGCTTGGATCCATTTCCATTGTGAAACGCGACTTCTTTCTTCTCATGATAGAAGTATAGTAATCCTCCTTCTGATGTACTTGTTTCTACTTTTTCCATCCAATCTTTATCACCATTCTGTGTTGTACTTGTACATGTCTTTTGGCAGTGACATAACTTGCCAATTGGAGTGAAACCATGTTTTTTGTGAAGGATGGAATATGGCACCTAGAATGCGGCTACATAGTCAAACCTGAGCGTGAAGCACGGGTTGAATGTCATGGTTTTTTTTTCTTCGGGGGAAGATTGAAGCGAGATACTCCACTGGTATAGAGGGGGCATTTTGACACAATCTCGGCATCTCGCATGGTATAGAGCGGGTATTTACATTAATTATGTTGGGGGTTATTCCAAGGATACGTCATGGATAGACGTATCGGTTTCATAGAAGGGGGGCCAAGCGGCCGGGGTTACAACGCGTTCGACACAGACGTCGAGGACGCACTCCACCAAAACATTACAAGGTTGACTACTCTCCCACCCTCCATCGATCTACCTGAGCTAGTTCTCCCCTAAATAGCTTGGCCGCTCGCCACCTCTCGGCCTCGGCCTTGATGCCTTGGATCACGGCCGCCGCGTCCACCGGTCTACCCTCAAAAACAATGTCATTCCGATGCTTCCAGATGCTCCAAAGGATGAGTGCTAAGGCCGTCCACAGTTCCCGGTTTGAGCCATGCCCCGGGAGTTTGGCGGAAAGCCACCCCCTTAGCGAGTCGTCATGCACAGGAATCCACTCATCCCGGCCCCAGATCGTCAGGAAAGCGGTCCAGATTTCCCTGGCCAGCACGCATCCTAGAAGCAGGTGATCAATGGTCCCCTCGTGTTGATCACAGAAGGGACAGGCTGCTGGCCGAGGAAGTCCCCTCCTAGCAAGGCGATCCGCCGTCTAGCAACGGTCCCGCGACGCCAGCCAGAGAAAGAATCTGCATTTCGCGGGAGCCCGGGATCTCCAAATTTGGTCAGCCCCCGCGAAAGCAGTAGAGCCGGCAAACAAGGCTAGGTAAGCGGAACGTGCCGAGAAAGATCGATCCGACTCCCAGTTCCACCTGAAACTGTTCGCTGTCTCTTCCACCAGGTGGAAAGTGGCGATGCGCTCCGCCAGCACAAGGAGTTCTCTGATTTCCTACGTGCCTAGGTCAGGAGAGATGTTGCCAAGCCATCCACCGAGAATGCCGTCTCGTACTCGCAAGGTTTTTTTATCCCGCTTGGAGATCCTCGAAAAGAGGCTTGGGGTCAAGTCTTTGATCCGCCCCTCGGGGAGCCACCTATCGGTCCAAAACAGAGTGTCTCTCCCATCCCCCACCGTAGAGGAAGTGGCTGCCTCAAAAAGCTGCCTCACCTCAAGAGGAATCTGCAAGTTGAATTCCCTCCATGGTTTGGCGGTTTCCACCCTCTCCAACCACAGCCATCTGGCCCTCAACGCCATGTTCAAGAGGCCTAGGTTTGGGATGCCAAGCCCTCCAAGAGATTTCGGCATGCAGACCCTGTTCCACGCCACTAGGCAGTGTCCACCATGCGCTTCCTTCCTCCCTCGCCATAGGAACCTTCTCAGAATTTTTTCCACAGCTTTGATGGTTTTTACGGGGATGTCCAAAGACATCATGGAGAAGACTGGGATCGAAGCAAGAGTGGTTTTGACAAGCTCAAGTCTCCCCCCTCTGTTCATGAGGTTAGCGCTCCAACCCGGTAGCCTTCCTGCCACGTTGTCCACCAGATACTGCAGCTGTGCTGCTGTCGGCTTCCTTAGTGACAAAGGCAACCCTAGGTAACGGAAGGGGAAGAGGTCCACCGGGCAGCCCAGCTCCTGGGCAATCATCTCCTCCACCACATCGTCACATCTAATCAAGTGTGCCGAGCACTTCTGCAGGTTGGTACGGAGCCCAGACGCCGCTCCGAAGTCCTCGATGATGGAGGCGAGAGTTTGCAGATCAAGCATCGATGGTCTGAGGAAGGTAACCACGTCATCCGCGTAGATTGAGGTTCTGCATCGCAGTCCATTGCGCGCCAATGGAGTTAGGAACCCCAACCTGGCCGCCAACTCCACCAGGTAATGGAAAACTTCCATCACAAGGATAAATAGTTGCGGCGAAAGCGGGTCGCCTTGCCGCAATCCACGCTTGTTAGAAATCCGGCAACCAGGCGACCCGTTCACAAGTATACGCGTCGACGCCGAAGACAGCAGCACACAAATCCACGCGATCATACGGTCGCCGAAGCCGAATTTCTTCAGAACCTCAATAAGGAAAGCCCAATCCACCGTGTCAAAGGCTTTGGTGATGTCGAGCTTAAGCAGGATCGCCGGGGTCTTGGAGCTATGCAGCTTCCTAGCCGTTCCCTGGACCATCATGAAGTTGTCGTGGATACATCTCTTGCGCACGAAGGCGCTTTGATGGCCACCCACCAGATTCGGGAGGGATTTTGCAAGTCTTAAGGACAGAACCTTCGCAATGAGCTTTGCAAAGCTGTGAATAAGACTGATGGGTCGGAAGTCCTTGATCTCCTCCGCGTCTTGATTTTTGGGCAATAGCGAGACAAGAGCTTGGTTGACCGACCCAAATCCACGCATATCAAGCCTCGCGAGCGAGTCAAAAGCTGCCATGACATCATCCTTTATGATAGACCAACAAGAAATGAAAAATCTGTTGGTGAAGCCGTCCGGACCAGGGCATTTGTCGGGGGGCATCTCTTTGATCGCCGCCCAGACCTCCTCAGGTGAAAACCCAACCTCTAGGTGCTGCAAGTCGATCGAGGGAAGGCCCAGGACGTTAAGATCGAGGGAGAAAGGTCTGTCGTCGTCCTTCCCAAGAAGGTCCTCATAGAAGTCATCCACGGCCTCGGCCTTGTCTGCATGATCCACAACCCTGGAACCGTCCACCAGAAGGTGATCAATGAAGTTTTTCCGTCGACGGTGGCTCGCATGGGAATGGAAGAAGCGCGTGCAAGCGTCACCTTCCTGAAGCCACAGCTGACGAGAACGCTGCCGTGCAATAGAGCGCTCAAGGGAGGCCAACCCCAAAAGCTTCTTTTTTAGGAGCCGCCGAAGTCCACGCTCTTCTGGAGAGAGCTGTCTCGAATCCATAGCAGCGTCAAGCCGAAGAATGACCTCATTGGCCAGAAGGATCTGTAGCTTGATGTTCCCAATGAATCTCGCACTCCACCGGGATAGCTCTTTGGCAGTAGCCCGAAGCTTGAGGTCCAAGCGTTTGAAGGGGTTCGGCTCATGCCTGACAGAGCTCCAAGCATCAAGGACCACTTGCTGGAAACCCTCGGCTTTGGTCCAGAAGGACTGGAAGTGGAATCTATGCCCCCAATGGAGATTGGGGGCAAGCCGCAGCACTAGGGGGCAGTGATCAGAGGGCCCCGAGGAGAGGGCAGTGAGGAGAGAGTCCGGGAAGAGCTCCTCCCAATCCACCGAGGTGACCACCCGATCTAGCCTCTCGAGAGTAGGGGTTTGCCTCTCATTAGACCAGGTGAAGCGTCGACCATTGAGGTATAGGTCTTTGAGCTCGAGGCGACTGAGCGTCCGCTTGAAACGACCCATCATTCCACGGTGGAGAGCACCTCTGCTTTTATCCCCAGCGTCCGCGATGAGGTTGAAGTCACCAGCGACCATCCAAGGGCCCGCATGAAGATCGCGGATGTCCTCAAGCTCCTCGAGGAAAGCCTTTTTATTCTCCTCGCCCTGAGAAGGGCCGTAAACTCCGGTGAACCACCAACTAGCCTCACCATCCATCGAGATGCGCGCCGTGATGGCGTTAGCCGTTAAGTGAGGGTTGGAGACAGTAACCACGGCAGATTGCCAAGCAAGGAGAATGCCTCCACGCGTACCATCGGCTGGCAGGTGAAGAAAACCGTCGAAAGCTGGCCCTAGGCACTCCCGGACGACAATGTCACACATGGTCGCCATTTTTGTCTCCTGAATGCAAACCACGGCAGCCTGAACAGGCGCCAAAACCTGGTAAATGGCTGCCCTCCGAACCCCAGAATTTAATCCACGCCCATTCCAGATGGCAAAGGAGATGTCCGGAATCATGATGTCTAAGAAAACTTCAGATTTTACACGAGTCGTAGCGAGAATCAAATCAACAACAACTAGTAGCGGGAAACTAAATCATGCACTCCTCCTGAGTCTCGTCCACCATCGGAAGTGCCTCCGGTTGCCACCCAAAAAGTCCAACGATCACGTCAATCTGGTCCTGGCGCAAGGGCTGGGTGAACAGGTCGAGGTAAGCAGCAACCGCCTCGTCCCCTATCACCTCTGTCTGCCTGGCGATCCCGAGCTTGAGAATCAACTCTCGCTGCTGTCGGCGTACAGGAGTGCCTGGTGTGAACTTCCCCCGCAGTCTGCTGCTCCTCCGGACTGCATCCGCTGTCGGGCGGCGCCTTCTTCCTCTCACCAACGGCCTAGGTAGGACGGGCGAGATGGATCGCCTGTAATACCGGCGCAAGCTCTCAGCCCCTCCATCCAGGACAGGTGCATCATCCGCAACAGGGGTATCCACGGCCTCGGGCCCATCTCCTTGCGTGGTCTGTACCAGATCCTCAAGCCCAGCAACAAGGCCCAGGCCCGTGGCCTTTTTCCTTTCAGCGCCCAGACAGCGGGCAGACGAACCCATGTCCACCTCGTCCTCCTCTCGCATGCGCGTTATCGAACCGGACAGCGACACCGCAAAAGTTTGCAACACCGAGACTGGGGATCCCAACGGTGAGTCCAAATCCGTACCAGACTCGCTGTCCGAAAGTGTCTCTGTGCGTACCGGAGATAGCAGACCGGGGGAAAGCAAAAGTTGGTCTGTGCCAGCTAGGGGCCCGCCACGATCTCCATCAGCCACCAGTTTGACCGGATCCTGCGGACCAACAGAACGCGCGCACTCCAGGTATCCAAAATTTGAACCAGCCCGCGCCTCCGTTTCCGGTCCAAACTGCACCACCCCGGTCTCCACCAAGGAAACTGCCAAGGGAACCTTTCCACGCGTCGCGGGCTGGTACGCCAGGGAGGCTTCCAGGAGCATCGGGTCCTCAGAGTAGACCCCGCTGCCTGCCACGGACAGGGCGCAGTCGGTCCCACCTTCACTGCACCTGGCCCCACCGTCACCCACGACCGCATCATTGACCAAGTCGTGGCTAACGGCACGCGGGTCCGTTCGCCGTCCGCCGCAGCCAACCGCCTCGCCGCCGTTCCGCCTCTGCTCACCGGCGGCGTCACGCACCCAGGTAAGCGAGCGCCGGCGCTGGGCTGGCCGGTCACCGTCGTCTCTTCTCTCTTGGCCGCCCCTCGGGCCTCCTCTGTCACCGCGGCTCTCACGGCGCCCATCTTCATGGCCTTGCCGGTCGCCGTCTCCATGGGCGCCACCAGGTCCGCCGCCGCCGCCACCATGCGAGGGGCCAGCCGGAGTCGACATGTCCGCCGAGCGCGCAACGTGCACCGTGACGAGGTATTGGAGCATGTGCTTGCCGAGAGGGATCAGCGCGTCGCCGGGGAGGACGAGCCCTTCGTCTTCTTCCATCAGACCTCCGGGTTCTTCGATCAGGAGGAGCTTGCGCTTGGGGATGCGCTCGATGTCGTCCGTCCACGCCACCAGCTGAAAGGTGCGCATGTCCTCCCGGCTCGCAGTCGACGCCTCCAGCCGCTCGATCCAAGCCGCCGAGCCAAGCACCGCCGTGGCCGTCGCCCTGTTCCAGGCGTGGGCGGGCACCCCCGTGAGCTCGACGGAGACGCGGAGCCGCATCTCGCGCCTTGAGGCCTGCAACTGCCTGTTCCAGGGCGAGAAGTGCAGCGCAAAATCCCGTCCGTCGACCACGCCGGCGTTGAAGACCTCGTCGCGGATACGCCTGCTCCCGAAGACGAACAGAAAGTCGGATGGCCAGTGCCTGTGCACCGTGAAATTGTCTGCCACCAGCGGGAGCTGCGCGGCGACCGCCGCCGCGGCCTCGCGCACGGAAACTTGCCGGCGACCACCGGAGACAAACGCCACCATTCCCCAGCGCAACGCCTCCTCTGCCTCCGCGATCTCCGCCGTGCGAGGTATGAAAACCCGCTCGAGCCGCGGGACCGGCGGCGCCTCCACCACGGCCTCATCCAGAGCCGGTCCTTTTCCACGATCATCCCCCGTGCCGGCCCTGCGCGGCGGCGAGGGCGGCCTTTCCACGCGGCGAACACCACTAGGGCGACGCTAATCCCCACCACCATTCAGCCTGGAGGAGGAGCCACCTTCTCCGCCGGAGCCACCGCGTCGATCCCTCGCCGTGCCGCCGCGCTCTGCGTCACGGTCACCTTGCGCCACGGTGCGCCCATGGCGGTCGGGTCTCCCCTCTTCACGCCATTCGCCACGGCCATTCCCGGCGCCACGAGGAGGCGCAGCGTCCATCGCACGCGACGGCGCAGCCGGACGGACAGGGCGCGGGTCCAGGCGCGGTGCACGCGACGCCACGGACTCCACCCGCGGCGAGGGGGGAGGCGAAGGCCCGACTCGCGCGCCGATTCTCTCGTGGACGGGGATGCCGACGCGGGGGCCGATGCGAAGGTGGACGTCGCCGGCCGGCTGCGCGCGGCGGGGTTGCTCGCAGTCGCGCGCATGGTGTCCTTCGTTCCGGCAGCGCAGGCAGACCGTCGGGAACGTGCAATCCTTCGAGATGTGACACGGCCGGAGGCAGTTGAAGCATCCTCCCGCCAAGTCCGGCGGCAGGTCGTCGCGGATGACGAGTGCAGGGAGCGCGGGGCGCTGCTGCCGGCGCCGCTTCTGCCCGCCGGCCTGCAGCCACGGCCTAGGGCCCAGGTCCACGTCGACCCCCGTCGTTCCCTGAGGACGAGAAGCGAGCGGGGGGAATTCCACCCTGGAAGCGAGGTCACGCGTGAACGGCGCAGCTCCCTGCTCACCACCAGGCCCACGCGGGGAGGGTCCGGAGGAGACCGCGACGGGGGAGGGGGACCGTGGCGGAGACCTCGACGGCGGGGAACCACTCCGGAGCACCTCACAGTAGGACCTTGGGGAGAAATCCACCTCGTCGTCGGAGTAGTCTGCCCAACGCCGGCGCTCCGAGGAGGAAGGGGAAGGGGAAGGGGAGCCCATGGGGGAACCGGGGAGAAGGGAGGCGGCGGAGTGGGTGGCCACCGGTGCCGGAGCGGCGACCGGCGTGAGGTTTAGGTGGACGCCGCCGCCGGAGTGGCAGGCGGCGGTGGGCGGAGGCGGGTCACGCGCGGGTCAGCTTCCCAACCTGGTTCCGAGCTGGAACCTAGGGGGGCTTTTTTTTTGCTTCTGTCCATGTTGGGGGTTATTGTACAAATGGGCGCGGCAAGACGCGCCCTATCCTTCTAGTAAGGTACCAAAAGTAGAGAAAAAAAATGCCTTTCGTGTTTTTGTAATAAAAAATGAACCGAAGTGGCCAAATGGAGACAATGCTTGGCTCTTTTCCGGGCCAAGCGTGCAAACTAAACATTCCATAAAGTTGCAGAAAAGGAGTTTATTGGCGGACACGTTGCATGGTCAAAAGCTAGCAGCATAGAGCAAGACTTTATGCGCTAGATCGCTAGCTCTACATGTCAAGCATTCGGTAAAGGTTAATCAGATAATCACCGCATGGAATCATTCCATGAATCAAAAGCTAAAAAGCTTTTCTATACTTACAAGTTTCTTTCTGACTGATCGTGAACGTGCGCAGACACGTACCAAACGGCGACTTACACTACTGACTGCTTAATTAAGTTTTGATACCGGCCGCTATGGTGGTAGTACAATGTCTCGTAGTACTGCTAGTCCTTATAACAAAAGGAGGTGGAGTTCTTGGGAATATCTGGCGCTGCAGCCAACCGGAGATGGTCTCGCCCAACGACTCCAGGAATCCACGAGTAAATTTGATGCTTTCTTGACTACCTCCGGCACTGCACTAATTTCTTTTCAATTGTTTCTGTGACTTTCAGCGCAGATCTTTGAAATCAGGACAATGCTAGCTGCTGTTTTTTCCTATGTTGCGTGCTTGCATTGTTTATGCTGTTCAAATTGAGTTGTTGTTGCTGAATTAGCGGTTCCAGTGTACTTACTGTTTATTGTCAAGTTCACACACTGCAGTTAATTAGGCTTTTGCATGTTTCCTTACAGAGCTCCCATGCACCAATCTTTGCATGCAATGTCTGTGCTGTTCAACTCTGATTCACTTTGCCCATTGCCGTATTCAAATAACGTGCACCGATTGACGTTCAGGCATGGATAGAGATTATATATCACTTTGGATTGCTTGTTTGAGTGCTCATCTCTGCTAACAAACTGAGGATTAAACAAATGGCGCTGGTTTACACGGCCCGACAAAGGAATGGCCAGTCAAAAAGGCCTAGAAACAAGCTAATCATACAAAGCTGCTGCCTAACCATGCACACGACCGTGCGCGCGCTTATCTACTTCCGTACCCAACCTGATTTATCAAACACTTTTGCCCGCGACCACTGCGCCGGTCCGGTCCTGTCCTGTCTACTATAAATAGGGTACCATGTCCCCGTGCAACCAATCAAGGAGGCATTGCAACAGAATTTAGCTAGGGCTAGTTACATTGTGCGATGGGGAGAGGGAATAAGTCGGCCTTGGCGTCCTTTTTCGGGTTTAGGAGTAACAGGAGGCAAGAGCAGGAAGAGGAGGAGGAGGCCGCGACGGCGGCGAGGCGGCAGCAGCAGGAGAGGTACCACCGGGGGACGAAGGTGCGGCCAAGCGACGACGACTCCTACTATGGCCGCCACTGGTACGCCGACCGCGACATCAACCGGAAGGCCTCCGAGTTCATCGACAGGGTGCACCGTGGAATGCTCGCAAACGAGCAAGACCAAGACGAGTAGGCGCGCGCTGTTCATCGACAGGGTCCTACCTGCATGCATGCGTACGTACGTACGTACGTGCGTGCTTGCAGATGAATGCATGATTATTGGTCTTAGCTGCTAGCTAGATCACCATCCGGTGTATCCATTAATTGCTACATTATTGGTTTTGTGAGTGTGTTTAAAACATTAAATGTGTGGTTTGTCAGTTTGTTGTAGTGCTTCAGTTGTTTTGTTTTTCCTTATGTATACAATCACTGGTAGAAAATAGGCCTTCGGTACGCCCCCATTAGTCCCCAAAATAATGGACCCGCGACCATAGGGGTCTTTAGTCACGGTTCGGGACGAGACCCGCGACCAATAGTCTGGGCCCAGCGCGCTCGGCCCACAGCTGGCGGAGGGGAGGGGATTTAGTCCCGGTTGGCCAGACCAACGGGGACTAATAGGTCCTCGGGCCGGCCCCACGGCCTTTAGCCGCGGTTGTCCAGGTGAACCGGGACTAAAGGCCCATCCCTATATATAGGACTCACCTCGCTGCACTTGGCCACATTTGCTCACAATATTCACAAGGGGGTGGTGGGTATGCTTTTGGTTCCTACTATGCACACAAGGTGTTCGATGAAATGCCCCATAGCATGAAACACACTTGAGCGTTTTCATTTATTTTACCTCCGTGATCGCGGTTAGCAACTTGAACCTTTCATGATTTGTATTATTTCCAGCTAGCTAGTTAGTTTAACAGATGCATGATGGTTAATTATATACTTTATATAATAATAATGCAGATGAATCGGCAATGGATGTACGGTAACCGACTCTCCGGTGAGTTCACTACGGGTTTGAAAGATTTCCTCGTAGTGGCAAATGCGAACAAACAGCGAGGTTTTATTATGTGTCCATGTGCTGAATGTAAGAATGAGAAGGGTCACTCCTCCTCAAGAGTCGTTCACATGCACCTGCTTCGGCACGGTTTCATGCCAAGCTATAATTGTTGGACCAAGCATGGAGAAAGAGGGGTTAGAATGGAAGAAGATGAAGAAGAGGATGATATCGATTTCAACTATCATGACCTTTTCGGTGATACTTTCATGGAGGATGATGCTGAAGGTGGGGAAGGGTTTGGTGAAGGTGAAGAAGAGGCACATGATGAGCCCGCTGATGATCTTGGTCGGACCATTGCTGATGCACGGAGACGCTGCGAAACTGACAAGGAGAGGGAGCATTTGGATCGCATGTTAGAGGATCACACGAAGTCACTGTACCCAGGATGCGACAATAGTCTGAAAAAGCTGGGCTCCACACTGGATTTGCTGAAATGGAAGGCACGGGAAGGTGTAGCTGACTCATCATTTGAAAATTTGCTGAAAATTTTGAAGAATATGCTTCCGAAGAATAACGAGTTGCCCACCAGTACGTACGAAGCAAAGAAGGTTGTGTGCCCTCTAGGTTTAGAGATTCTGAAGATACATGCATGCATTAACGACTGCGTCCTCTACCGCCAGTGGCGGAGCTGGCATAGTAGCGTTGGGTTCAGGTGAACCCAATGACATTCATCTACTCCTCAGTGAATTCGTCTATAGATTGCTTATGAGTGGAAGGATACATCCTAAATAACATAGCTGAACCCAATCAGATTCTGCTCTAGCTTCGCCCCTGTCTACCGCGGTGCATACGAGGATTTGAATGAATGCCCTGTATGCACTGCATTGCGTTATAAGATCAGAGGGGATGACCCTGGTGACGATGTTGAGGGCGAGAAACCCAGGAAGAGGGTTCCCGCCAAGGTGATGTGGTATGCTCCTATAATACCTCGGTTGAAACGCCTGTTCAGGAACAAAGATCATGCCAAGTTGTTGCGATGGCACAAAGAGGACCGTAAGTCCGACGGGGAGTTGAGACACCCCGCTGATGGAACGCAATGGAGAAAGATCGACAGAGAGTTCAAAGATTTTGCAGCTGACGCAAGGAACATAAGATTTGGTCTAAGTACTGATGGCATGAATCCTTTTGGCGAGCAGAGCTCCAGCCATAGCACCTGGCCCGTGACTCTATGCATCTACAACCTTCCTCCTTGGTTGTGCATGAAGCGGAAGTTCATTATGATGCCAGTGCTCATCCAAGGTCCGAAGCAACCCGGCAACGACATCGATGTGTACCTAAGGCCATTAGTTGATGAACTTTTACAATTGTGGGGCAAACCTGGTGTACCTGTGTGGGATGAGCACAAAGAAGAGGAATTTAACCTACGAGCGTTGCTTTTTGTAACCATCAACGATTGGCCTGCTCTCAGTAACCTTTCTGGACAGTCAAATAAGGGATACAAAGCATGCACGCACTGCTTACATGAGACTGAAAGTGTATTTTTGGATAACTGTAGGAAGAACGTGTACCTGGGTCATCGTCGATTTCTTCCCCGAAATCATAACGTAAGAAAGAAAGGCAAGCATTTCAACGGCAAGGCAGATCACCGGCCGAAGCCTGCGGAACGTACTGGAGATGAGATATTTGATATGGTCAAGGATTTGAATGTCATCTTTGGAAAGGGTCCTGGCGGACAATCAGTTCCGCAGGGAGTTGACGGGCACGTACCCATGTGGAAAAAGAAATCGATATTTTGGGAGCTACAGTATTGGAAAGTCCTAGATGTCCGCTCTGCAATCGACGTGATGCATGTTACGAAGAATGTTTGCGTGAACCTGCTAAGCTTCTTGGGCGTGTATGGGAAGACAAAGGATACAAAGGAAGCACGGCGGGATCAACAACTTTTGAAAGACCCAGATGACCGGCATCCGGAATGGTTTCAAGGTCGTGCCAGCTACGCTCTTACGAAAGAAGAGAAGGTCATTTTTTTTGAATGCCTGAGCAGTATGAAGGTCCCGTCTGGCTTCTCGTCGAATATAAAGGGAATAATAAACATGGCGGACAAAAAGTTCCAAAACCTGAAGTCTCACGACTGCCACGTGATTATGACGCAATTGCTTCCGATTGCTTTGAGGGGCCTCCTACAGGAAAATGTTCGAGTAGCCATTGTGAAGCTGTGTGCATTCCTCAATGCAATCTCTCAGAAGGTAATCAGTCCAGAAGATCTACCACGGTTACAGAACGATGTGGTCCAATGTCTTGTCAGTTTTGAGTTGCTGTTTCCACCATCCTTCTTCGATATTATGACGCACCTCCTGGTCCACCTAGTCGAAGAGATTTCCATTCTCGGTCCTGTATTTCTACACAATATGTTCCCCTTCGAGAGGTTTATGGGAGTATTAAAGAAATATGTTCGTAATCGTGCTAGGCCAGAAGGAAGCATCGTAAAGGGCTATGGAAATGAGGAGGTAATTGAGTTCTGTATTGACTATGTTCCTGACCTTAAGCCGATTGGTATTCCTCAATCGCGGCACGAGAGGAGACTAAGTGGAAGAGGCACGGTCGGAAGGAAATCAACGATATGTATGGACGGTCATTCTATGACTGAAGCACACTACACAGTTCTGCAAAATTCGAGCTTGGTGGCTCCGTACTTCGAGCAACACAAGAATATTTTACGCTCGAACAACCCGGGGAAGCCTGAATCATGGATTAGAAAGGCCCACATGGAGACTTTCGGCAGTTGGTTGCGAAAACATTTAATGAATGACAATGATGTTGAAGATCAGCTGTACATGTTGGCCAAGACACCATCTTCGACTATCACGACTTTCCAAGGGTACGAGATTAATGGGAATACATTTTACACGATCTCCCAAGATAAAAAGAGCACCAACCAAAACAGTGGTGTCCGCTTTGATGCAGCAACCGAGATTGGGCAAAAGGTCACATATTATGGTTACATAGAGGAGATATGGGAACTTGACTACGGACCCTATTTTAAGGTCCCTTTGTTCCGGTGCAAATGGTTCAAGCTAACAGGAGGTGGGGTAAAGGTGGACGAGCAATACGGAATGACAATGGTGGATTTCGACAATCTTGGTTACCTTGACAAACCATTCGTCCTAGCCAAAGATGTCGCTCAGGTTTTCTATTTGAAGGACATGAGTAGCAAACCGAGGAAACGGAAAGATAAGAAAACGATCAGTGCATCATGCGATGATCCAAAGCGTCACATTGTTCTTTCAGGGAAAAGAAACATCGTGGGAGTGGAGGACAAGACAGACATGTCAGAAGATTATAATATGTTTGGTGAAATTCCGCCCTTCAAAGTGAACTCTGACCCAAGCATTAAGTTAAATGATGAGGATGCTCCATGGATACGTCCAAATCGTAAGAAAGCGGGGACACAAGGAAAGAATTGATGTGTAATAATTTATTGTACCAAACTTTGTTGAATGGATCATGTTTAATGGATCATTTTGAATTATATTATCTCTAATTAATTTATTGTACCAAACTTTTACTAAAAACAGAAAACAGACGCGCTAGCGCGCCGCAGTGTCGCCGGAATGCAAATTCTTTTATTAAAAAGAGAAAACATACGAACACTAGCTACTCCTCGCCGTCGTCGTCGGGGAACTCGTCGGTGACCTCCTCCGGGTCATCATCGTCGCCGAACTCGTCCGTGACCTCCTCGTCGTCGTCGGAGGTGCATGATGGTATGTCCGAGATAGGCCCCCACCTCGGATCGTCGGAGGCCCAGACTTCGCCGGCGCGGTCGGCCCGACGAAGCTCCTGCAGCGCCCTCGTCCTCGCCTCCCGAGCGGCATCTAACGCGAGGTGGCGTTCGAGGCGGCGCTCCGCCCGCTGACCCGCGCGGGTCTGCCAGAGCTCCTCGTCGGCGCTCTCCTCCCCCGGGTTGTTCCGGTAATACTCGCGGACGACGCGGTCTTCCCTGGCGTCGACTAGGCCCTGAAACGCGCGGTGGCGGAGGTGGAGGTGGTCGGCGGCAGTGATGATCTGCGGCTTCGGCGCCCTGGCCTCCGCTTCCCAGACGGTGTCGCAGTCGTTGAAGTTCATCAGCGACCGCGGGCGGTTGAGGCGCCAGGCCGCCGCGTCCCAGGCGCGGGCTGCCTCCGCCGCCGTCGCAAAGGTGCCGAGGGGGATGCGGTCGTCCCCCCAGCGGATATCTGCGCTGAACATTCCGTTCTGCCGTGCTCGCACGCCGCGGAAGCCGGTGGTGCTGTTCCTCCTCGGAGGCATGGTGGAAGCGCGACGGTGCGTGGAGAGGAGAAGACGCGCTCGAGGCGCGACAGTTTATACCGCGCCCTCCTGGCCACGCGTCACAAACTACCGCGCCACGCGTCGCAACTCCCGCGCCACGCGTCACAATTCCCGCGCCACGCGCCACCCTAACACAACCAAGCAAATAGTTGCACATTACAGCCCTACCAAATGCCCGGTAGGACGTATATATGATGGCGAATCCGGATGTTTTGTATTTGCTCGATGAACTGACCGGTGTATGAAGGTGGGCTATATATAGGGTCCTCTGGCTCACAAAGTGGTGCTAGGGTTTTGATCCAACGGTTAAGAAACCACCTCATCCACGGCTCACAACAACTCGAAAGAAACACACCGTAGCCCTGATCGAACGGCTCACAACAGCTCAAAAGAAACACACCCCGGATCCAACGACTCAGAAGCGCTTTAAAGAAACACACGATCCGTGTGATTCTATCTGATTGGTCCAAACGAAACCCTAACCCATTTAGTCCCGGTTGGTGTCCCCAACCGGGACTAAAGGGGATGTTTTCTTCTCGCTATATATATGTGCATTGCCACACCATTGGCATAAACACATACAAACTCACCACTCTCTCATGGCTTCTACCGTACCCACTCTAACATTCAACCAGGCCGAGGCACTTTCCGCCTCGAACTACCCCTGCCCGCCCGGCTACAGTGTTCCCGCCGGTTGGATGCTGAGCGCCGGAGGAGTGCCGGTCCCTCCTCTTCCTCAAGGTGTGGCACGTCGGGCGGCCATCACGAACCATTACTACAACGAGCTCACGCCGGAGCAGCGGAGAGATCCCAGCTGGCATCCCGATAACCAACATACTTGGGATGCCTTCTTCATCAATCGGCGTGAGAGGGCGCTCGCCAGGTATGAGGAGGACGGCCTGCCTCCTGGGAACTTTCACGAGGCCGGTCGTCGGCTATGGTGGTCCGGCCGGACTCTACAGAGCGTCATGGACTACATCAGGGCCGGCGATAACCCCCGCCTGCGCTACCCTCAGGCCCAGTCCTGGGCTCTGAATTTTCTCATGTCGTAGGCCTAGGCAGGAGTATGACTAGCAGCAGATATCAGATCATGCATGCATCTATGCTCTCCGTTTAGGTTTAGATCCACTCTTGCCATTATGTACTGCCTTTTTTATCTATGGGAATTTTTAAGATTGGAAAAAGAATTAGTTCTATTTTTCTGAATTTTCTGATATATTATTTGTATTTTTAAGATTGGAAAAAGAATTAGTTTTATTTTTCTGAATTTTCTGATATATTATTTGTATTTTTAAGGTTGCACGCATCTATTATTTCTATTCGAATAACCACCTTTAGTCGCCGTTCGTGTCACGAACCGGGACTAAAGGCTCGTTCTGCGCGGGAACGAGAAAGCCGCGAAAATTTTCACCATTAGTCCCGGTTCGTGACACCACCCGGGACTAAAGGCCCGCGGAGGGTACCCCAGGGGACCTTTAGTCCCGGTTCGTGACACCACCCGGGACTAAAGGCTGGAACTATATATGTGGATGCCTTCCTGCCCCAAAATTTTCTAAGTCACAAACCCTCTTCTTCCCTCGCGCCGGCGCCTGCTCGTCTTTCTGCCCCGTCGCCGTCGCCCGCGCAGAGGACCGCGCCGTCTCCATCGCCGTCGCCGTCGCCGTCGTCGAGCCCTTCTCTCCACCGCCTCCACCCTGCTCCGCCCCCGTCCCGTCGCCGTCTCTCCGGTAGGTTCCCCGCGGGCCGTCGCCGTCGCCCTAGATCCAACGCGCGAACGCCATCGAACGGATCGAGAACACGAATCACGCGCGAACGCGCCGCCCTCGAACGGCGACCACGAACTGAGAACGCGCCGCCCTCGCGCTCGCTACCGCGGCCAGATTCGCCGCCGGCGAGACAACAGTGGCCGTGTGGCCTCGTCCCCATCTCCGTCCCCTCCCCCGTGGCGAGCACCACAGTGGCCTCCTCCCCATCTCCGTTCCCTCCCCCGTGGCCGGAATCGTCGGAATCGCCGGAGACCCGAGAGCCTGAACTGCCACCGCCGGCCACCGTGTGACGCCAGGGGTGACGTCATCATGACGTCACCTGGCCACGTGTTGACGAGTTTTTTTAATGACGTCATCATGACACGTGGGGCCCACTGTATATGGAATTACAGAACATAATTAAATCTTCTAAATTAAATAACTTTTAATTTATAATTCCAAAAAATATGGAAAAATATGCAAAATGTTCACAAAAATGTAAGCTATCTGTTTATATCATTATCATTCATGTTTGACAAAGTTTAAAATGAGACCATATTTGAATTTGAGTTAAATTCATTAAAATAATGAAAGTAAGTTTTAATTCAATAAATTCAGAATATTAAGTATAATATACCAAAATGACCAGAAAAGCAAATGCAACCTAGCTTTGGGGTTCTCCAAGTCATTTGAGAGACCCTACCAATCTGTTTTCCCTCTTTCTACGACAATATTTGCTAAGTCTCCTATATACTTAATTAATTTTTACTACATGCATGTCTGCAGGAGTGACATATGGCAGACAATAGAGACCTGACGGCGGAACAGGAGGCTGAAGGTTATATATTAGATATCATAGCCGGAGGAGGAACAGACATTGACGATGATGTAATCTCTTCTTATCTGAACCTTGAGGATCAAGAAGGTGAAGGAGGAACAGACATTGTCGATGATCAAGGAGGTGAAGAAGGAACAGACATTGTCGATGATCAAGGAGGTGAAGGAATGGACATTGATGACGGAGGTCAACCGTCGACAAACGACGATCTCCAATTGCAAAGAACAACCACCTCCGGCGAGGTATATATTTTAGCCCTCGGTCTTATTTTAGCCCTCGGTCCAATTGCAAAGACTAACGCGCGCGACTCTCTTTCTTATTTTAGCCCTCGGTCGGATCTAGTATGACAAAGCGTGGCAAATCCAAGGAGATGAAAGATTCCGAAATATATACCATCGAATCAGTCAGTCAAATCGGCAAGCCCCTACAGCACACCACAAAGTTTATCAACCAATGCGGAGTCATTGTTAGAGACGTCGTCCCGATCACCGTCCAGGAATGGAAGGAGCCAAAGAAAGCACGTGTTGGTTTCACTTATGTCGACAAGAGAACGAAAAAGATTATGTTTAGAAAGCTTATTGCACATTTCATTCTACCTCCGGAATACAACAAAAAAGATGAATTCGGTCAGGACGTTCCGGGTGGACGTGAGAGGAGGAGGATAGTCAAAGAGTTCGCTCTTCAGAAGATGGCCGAAGCATTCCGGAACTTCAAGAAAAAATTGTTCCGTGAATATGTCAGCCAGGGCAAGACTCCGAATTTCACTGGACAATATGAGAAACTGAGAGATGATTGGACAGAATTTGTGACGCAACATAAATCGGAGCATTTCAAGGTAATGTCGGCAAAAAATAAGGCTAATGCGAAAAAGAAACAGTACCATCATGTTATGGGGCCAGGAGGATACCGCGTTTCGGCGCCTAAGTGGCAGGCAATGGAGGACGGCCTAAGGGCAAGAGGAATCCGTCTAGGTACAGAGGGATGGGACGAAAGAGCCAAAATGTGGTGGTACGGGCATGGGGGATCGCTAGACCCGGAGACAGGGGAGTGTGTTCACCGGCAGAAAAAGTTTGCTCCCACAAAAGAACTTGTTGACGCAATGACCAGAGCTCAACAGGGCAAGATCACGTTCAACAGAGAGAGAGACCAACTGACAGTTGCCCTCGGAAATCCTGAACACGGAGGACATATACGAGGCAAAGGCAGAATGCCGTGGAAAGTAGGGTTTTCCCAGGAGGGTGACCCGTACTGTTACAGAAGCCGTAGGAGAGGTACGGACCGGGCTGCAGATGAACTGGCGAATCTTGCAATGGAAGTTTCTGACCTGAAGAAGGTCGTGGCGGGAATACTTGAGAAAGAAAAAGCGTCGGCTGCAGGGCCGCATCAAGAACATGCAACGGATCTCGGAAGCCAGCAGCGGAGAAGCAGCGTGGCTTCCACGGAGGCCCCGACTGCAGGTGCTAATGCACCGATGATCGAGAGTCGTGCACCGGAGCCTCACTACCCCGTGGATGACGTAAAGGAGATGAAAGAATGTGATCTGCATTATCCCGTGGGGAACATTTCCATGAAGGTGGCTACCGGCAGTGCTTTACCCTATACACCTGGAGCACTCCATCACAACAACCCCATTCCATATGGCTATGCTCGTGTCACGGTGGAAGACATAGTCCAAGCGTTTGAGGACCTGGAGATTGACATAGCTACACCCGAAGGGGAGAGAAGACTTGGAGATGTCAAGCGCCAGTTCATTCTATGGAAAAAGAAGTACATAGTGTTTCCAGGCGAGACGCCAAGGCTAACAAGTCCACCCCCCTACGATGGTGCAGGTGCTGGTGGTGGTGGTGGTGCTAGTGCTGGTTCACCTACGCCTCCTTCACGCCATTCGACGCCGTCCCCCGATCTTCCTCCTCCGGTGGTTAAGCAGCCGTCGCCCACGATTCCTCCTCCGGAGGAAAAGCAGACGTCTCCCACTATTCCTCCTCCGGAGGAAAAGCAGACGTCGTCGCCCCCCATTCCTCCTCCGGAGGATAAGCGGACGTCGCCCCCCATTCCTCCTCCGGAGGATAAGCAGACGTCGCCCCCCATTCCTCCTCCAGCGAAGAAACAGAAGCAGGCGGGCAGCAAGGGAACACGCTCTTGGTCTATTAACCCGGACCCTTATGTACCTAAGACCACACGGGTACCGGAGCCATCACTGAAGCCTCTCACCCCAAGGCCTTGGGAACTTAGTGATGCTGAAACCAAATTGGTCGTGAAGGCTGACGTTGAGAAATGGATGGGCAAACTGAAGGCGCTAAAGGAGCCTGAGCCCAAGGAAGTATTCCCTCCGATTGTAGACTATTGGGCTACGGATTTTTTATCGACAGTGTCCCAATCCGTGAAGAATTTGCCTAAAGACTATGATACTGAACTTCGTAAGCAAGCAGGAATATTGGAGGAGGAGAAAAAAAAAGCAAAAATGATACAAAGCGGGAAACAAGTTGCCCAGCTCGGGATGCAGAGTAAACAATCGATATCCCCCCTCATAGTGAAAGCCGCTCCGGAACATGACCCCGAGGTCATAAATGCTGTGACAGCAATGGGATTGACTGTAGCTACTGCCATGCAAAATGCGTCCGAGGCCGGTATGTCTCTCCGTGCCTTTTTAGACATGGACGATATGCCAGTGGCTGATGTAGCATTAAAATATGTGAAGAAAGGGCCTCTCGTCGAGCCTGCGAAGGAAAAGGATCTACCACCACTAATGCAAAGTCTTCTACGTTGGTACAAAGATTTCATAACTTTTACCGACAAAGAATATGTGTATGTGGATTATACAGAGGAGCATCACACCAAAAAGTACTCTGTAACAGTTGAGTTGAGTGAATTGTTCCAACTGTTCAATATGCGTGAGCTCGACAAATCTATCCTGAGTTGCTACGTTCTGTAAGTGATTTATTTCTACCTCATCTCGTTCTTCATTTGCCTACACTATATATATATATATATTGTCCTAACTATATTGTTCCGTACGCTATTATGCAGATTGAAGATTTGGGAATGCAAAGTAAGACTCATCCATGATATTGGGTTCATTGACCCACAAATCATTAATGGAACTATGTTAGAACGTCACCCCATAGACGTGGAGAAAGACTTGTACAATTTTTTTAAAAAGCATGAATCCAAAAGATATATTCTATTTCCTTACCATTTTGGGTGAGTGTTTCTCTCATGTTCCCATTCTCTTTTGTTTACTCCATGCATGGTATGTCCAATCGATAAATTATGCATGACTCTGCATCTAATGTGTCCGCAGGTACCACTGGATTCTGCTAAAAATTGATCTTCACCAGGCCATAGTTTTCATCATTGACTCTATGAATTCAAATACAGATCTTTGGGTCGACATGAGAAAAATGATGCAAAAGTAATTATTTTTCAATCATTTGCGCTCTATATCGATCGGTCTCTTTTGTTCATTTTCTAAGCTAATAACTCCCTTGTTCATTTAATTTTATTTGCATTGTAGAGTTTGGAGACTGCTCTCACATCAACATGTCGGTGAATTCAAAGATGCGCTAAAATTTAAAAATGTGCTCAAAGGTGTGGATAAGCAGCCACCGGGGACCGGTCTATGTGGATACTATGTCTGTGAGAACATACGGAAAGAAATATCTGAGAGGAAGAAGGACGAGAAAACGCGGAACGGTCTCAATAACTTGCGGAGGGCGCTTACTCCAGAAGCTCGCTTCCGACCAATTCAAGAGGAAATAGCAGGATTTTTCCTTAGGCATGTCATCCAGAAGAAAGGAGAGTTCCATGCGTCCACCGACGATGACTTTTATAAGCATGTATAAGCCCTAAGTACTTTGAAACTTGTGCGAATTTGTGTATGCTCGTCCATCTTAATTGTGTAATATGGAAACTTGTTCGAGGTTGTATATATGGTCACCCGATATTGAATATATATTATATATTCCTATTGAATTCTCCTCGTTTGATATTTCATATATATATATATGCATGAATATGTGTACTGAAATTAAAACAAAACAAATTAAAAAGGAAACAGGTTTAGGGGGCCTAAAACCCTAAACATGCGCAGGTTTTCAGTCCCGGTTAACCACAAGACCCGGGACTAAAGGTCCTCCGCCGCAACGGACCCCTAGCGCCCACGTGGACGGGCTTTTAGTCCCGGTCCGTAAGTGGCGGGACTATAGGGGGGGGGGCATTTAGTCGCGCATAGCTAGTCCCGGTTGCCCGGACGGGATTAATAGTCCTGGTGAACCGGGACTGTAGGCCTATTTTCTACCAGTGAATGTATATTGCTGCAATGGATGAATGGTGATGTGTTTCTGTCATGGTGAGTCTGAATTCTACATTCTTGTGTCGGAAATATTTTGTATCCCAAAATTCAGTTTTCTGATTTTTATTCAAAAGAAAGACTTTCCATGGAGACATTATTAGATACATATCATGAAATTGTTTACTACTCTCTTGTACTAAATCAGCGGCAATTAATATGGATAGAGGGAGTACTTAAATTATTTTCGCCTTTTCTTTTCAATTTGCCACTTGTAAATTATGGCTTAAGTCATTTTTTGGGATTCCTCTGGTCACTGGTAGAAAATAGGCCTACAGTCCCGGTTCACCAGGACTATTAATCCCGTCCGGGCAACCGGGACTAGCTATGCGCGACTAAATGCCCCCCCCCCTATAGTCCCGCCACTTACGGACCGGGACTAAAAGCCCGTCCACGTGGGTGCTAGGGGTCCGTTGCGGCGGAGGACCTTTAGTCCCGGGTCTTGTGGTTAACCGGGACTGAAAACCTGCGCAGGTTTAGGGTTTTAGGCCCCCTAAACCTGTTTCCTTTTTAATTTGTTTTGTTTTAATTTCAGTACACATATTCATGCATATATATATATATGAAATATCAAACGAGGAGAATTCAATAGGAATATATAATATATATTCAATATCGGGTGACCATATATACAACCTCGAACAAGTTTCCATATTACACAATTAAGATGGACGAGCATACACAAATTCGCACAAGTTTCAAAGTACTTAGGGCTTATACATGCTTATAAAAGTCATCGTCGGTGGACGCATGGAACTCTCCTTTCTTCTGGATGACATGCCTAAGGAAAAATCCTGCTATTTCCTCTTGAATTGGTCGGAAGCGAGCTTCTGGAGTAAGCGCCCTCCGCAAGTTATTGAGACCGTTCCGCGTTTTCTCGTCCTTCTTCCTCTCAGATATTTCTTTCCGTATGTTCTCACAGACATAGTATCCACATAGACCGGTCCCCGGTGGCTGCTTATCCACACCTTTGAGCACATTTTTAAATTTTAGCGCATCTTTGAATTCACCGACATGTTGATGTGAGAGCAGTCTCCAAACTCTACAATGCAAATAAAATTAAATGAACAAGGGAGTTATTAGCTTAGAAAATGAACAAAAGAGACCGATCGATATAGAGCGCAAATGATTGAAAAATAATTACTTTTGCATCATTTTTCTCATGTCGACCCAAAGATCTGTATTTGAATTCATAGAGTCAATGATGAAAACTATGGCCTGGTGAAGATCAATTTTTAGCAGAATCCAGTGGTACCTGCGGACACATTAGATGCAGAGTCATGCATAATTTATCGATTGGACATACCATGCATGGAGTAAACAAAAGAGAATGGGAACATGAGAGAAACACTCACCCAAAATGGTAAGGAAATAGAATATATCTTTTGGATTCATGCTTTTTAAAAAAATTGTACAAGTCTTTCTCCACGTCTATGGGGTGACGTTCTAACATAGTTCCATTAATGATTTGTGGGTCAATGAACCCAATATCATGGATGAGTCTTACTTTGCATTCCCAAATCTTCAATCTGCATAATAGCGTACGGAACAATATAGTTAGGACAATATATATATATATATATATATATAGTGTAGGCAAATGAAGAACGAGATGAGGTAGAAATAAATCACTTACAGAACGTAGCAACTCAGGATAGATTTGTCGAGCTCACGCATATTGAACAGTTGGAACAATTCACTCAACTCAACTGTTACAGAGTACTTTTTGGTGTGATGCTCCTCTGTATAATCCACATACACATATTCTTTGTCGGTAAAAGTTATGAAATCTTTGTACCAACGTAGAAGACTTTGCATTAGTGGTGGTAGATCCTTTTCCTTCGCAGGCTCGACGAGAGGCCCTTTCTTCACATATTTTAATGCTACATCAGCCACTGGCATATCGTCCATGTCTAAAAAGGCACGGAGAGACATACCGGCCTCGGACGCATTTTGCATGGCAGTAGCTACAGTCAATCCCATTGCTGTCACAGCATTTATGACCTCGGGGTCATGTTCCGGAGCGGCTTTCACTATGAGGGGGGATATCGATTGTTTACTCTGCATCCCGAGCTGGGCAACTTGTTTCCCGCTTTGTATCATTTTTGCTTTTTTTTTCTCCTCCTCCAATATTCCTGCTTGCTTACGAAGTTCAATATCATAGTCTTTAGGCAAATTCTTCACGGATTGGGACACTGTCGATAAAAAATCCGTAGCCCAATAGTCTACAATCGGAGGGAATACTTCCTTGGGCTCAGGCTCCTTTAGCGCCTTCAGTTTGCCCATCCATTTCTCAACGTCAGCCTTCACGACCAATTTGGTTTCAGCATCACTAAGTTCCCAAGGCCTTGGGGTGAGAGGCTTCAGTGATGGCTCCGGTACCCGTGTGGTCTTAGGTACATAAGGGTCCGGGTTAATAGACCAAGAGCGTGTTCCCTTGCTGCCCGCCTGCTTCTGTTTCTTCGCTGGAGGAGGAATGGGGGGCGACGTCTGCTTATCCTCCGGAGGAGGAATGGGGGGCGACGTCCGCTTATCCTCCGGAGGAGGAATGGGGGGCGACGACGTCTGCTTTTCCTCCGGAGGAGGAATAGTGGGAGACGTCTGCTTTTCCTCCGGAGGAGGAATCGTGGGCGACGGCTGCTTAACCACCGGAGGAGGAAGATCGGGGGACGGCGTCGAATGGCGTGAAGGAGGCGTAGGTGAACCAGCACTAGCACCACCACCACCACCAGCACCTGCACCATCGTAGGGGGGTGGACTTGTTAGCCTTGGCGTCTCGCCTGGAAACACTATGTACTTCTTTTTCCATAGAATGAACTGGCGCTTGACATCTCCAAGTCTTCTCTCCCCTTCGGGTGTAGCTATGTCAATCTCCAGGTCCTCAAACGCTTGGACTATGTCTTCCACCGTGACACGAGCATAGCCATATGGAATGGGGTTGTTGTGATGGAGTGCTCCAGGTGTATAGGGTAAAGCACTGCCGGTAGCCACCTTCATGGAAATGTTCCCCACGGGATAATGCAGATCACATTCTTTCATCTCCTTTACGTCATCCACGGGGTAGTGAGGCTCCGGTGCACGACTCTCGATCATCGGTGCATTAGCACCTGCAGTCGGGGCCTCCGTGGAAGCCACGCTGCTTCTCCGCTGCTGGCTTCCGAGATCCGTTGCATGTTCTTGATGCGGCCCTGCAGCCGACGCTTTTTCTTTCTCAAGTATTCCCGCCACGACCTTCTTCAGGTCAGAAACTTCCATTGCAAGATTCGCCAGTTCATCTGCAGCCCGGTCCGTACCTCTCCTACGGCTTCTGTAACAGTACGGGTCACCCTCCTGGGAAAACCCTACTTTCCACGGCATTCTGCCTTTGCCTCGTATATGTCCTCCGTGTTCAGGATTTCCGAGGGCAACTGTCAGTTGGTCTCTCTCTCTGTTGAACGTGATCTTGCCCTGTTGAGCTCTGGTCATTGCGTCAACAAGTTCTTTTGTGGGAGCAAACTTTTTCTGCCGGTGAACACACTCCCCTGTCTCCGGGTCTAGCGATCCCCCATGCCCGTACCACCACATTTTGGCTCTTTCGTCCCATCCCTCTGTACCTAGACGGATTCCTCTTGCCCTTAGGCCGTCCTCCATTGCCTGCCACTTAGGCGCCGAAACGCGGTATCCTCCTGGCCCCATAACATGATGGTACTGTTTCTTTTTCGCATTAGCCTTATTTTTTGCCGACATTACCTTGAAATGCTCCGATTTATGTTGCGTCACAAATTCTGTCCAATCATCTCTCGATCTTCATT
>CM054063.1:93956683-94119493 GCA_028641055.1 Alopecurus myosuroides | reverse complement strand
CAGAGTATCATCTTGATGTCTACGGACGCTTCTATTCTTGTAGACAATGTTGGGCCTCCAAGTGCAGAGGTTTGTAGAACAGCAGCAAGTTTCCCTTAAGTGGATTACCCAAGGTTTATCGAACTCGGGGAGGTAGAGGTCAAAGATATCCCTCTCAAGCAACCCTGCAATCAAGATACAAGAAGTCTCTTGTGTCCCCAACACACCCAATATACTTGTCAGGTATATAGGTGCACTAGTTCATCGAAGAGAGAGTAAAATGCAAATAATATGGATGATAATAAGTGATAATGGCAATCTAAAATAAAAATGGCAGCAAGCAAACATGTAGTAGAACAGGCGGGAAACGGTGTTTCAATGCTTGGAAATAAGGCCTAGGGATCCTACTTTAACTAGTGGACACTCTCAACAATGCTCACATAATTGAATGCATAAATATCATTTCTTCATTATGCTACTCCGAACCACTCTCCGGTCGAATAACGAACACTAATCATTGCGTAGGGCTTTAACAACACTCTCAAGTTTATATTCCCTCTCTAGGGCACCCCAATGTCACTACGAGCGCCATAAATTAGTAAACAAACGCCACAATTTCATAGGTTCACCTTCCAACACAAGATATAAATATCATGATATACCACACGGAGCACACACTGTCACCTTTACCCCGTGATCAAAGTGTTTACGGAGACAACAAAACCACTTGAGTAGCATAACAGAGGAAAATCAATCTACATATTCAACTAGATTACAAATCTCATGATCACATAAAGATCACACCATGGGAGAGAGATGAACCACATAGCTACCGGTAGAGCCCTCAGCCCCGGGGGAGAACTACTCCCTCCTTATCATAGGAGACAACAACAGCGATGGAGATGGCGGTGGAGTCGAAGGAGATGGCTTCCGGGGGCACTTCCCCGTCCCGGCAGTGTGCCAGAAACGAGATTTGTCCCCCAAAACTTGTCGGCGGCGGCGGCGGAGCTACGGATGTATTTTGCAGAAAAAGTCGATCGATTTAGGGTTTATGCCTTGGGGAGTATATATGGGCGAAAGGGCAACGTCGGTGGACGCCCGAGGGGCCCACACCCCTAGCTGGGGCGACCAGGGGGAGCCCGCGCGAGCCAGCGCGAGCCTATGGTGTGGGGGGCCTAGGGCCCCCCTCCGGGTCTCTTCGGGACTTATGGAAGCTTCCGGGGAAAATATGAACTTTGGCTTTCGTGGCATCCAATTCCGAGAATATTTCCAGAACAACTTTTCTGAAACTAAAAACAACAGAAAACAGGGAACTGGCACTTGGCATCTTGTTAATAGGTTAGTCCCGGAAAACGTATAAAAATGCTATAAATAAGGGAGAAAACATGTACCAAATTGGCATAATATGATCATGGAGCATCAGAAATTATAGACACGTTGGAGACGTATCAAGCATCCCCAAGCTTAGTTCTTACTCGTCCTCGAGTAGGTAAACGATAAAACAATAATTTCTGAGGTGACATGCTACTAACACAAACTTGATCAATCTAATGTAAAAGCATATGCACGCTGAGATCATAAAACTTTAAACACAGGCATGATAAATAAAACTTTAATAATAAAGCATAGCAATTACTTTGCATCACGAAAAGTAACTCAAATAAAGGATCATGGATAATAATGCAAAGGAAGGTAAACATTTGTTTTGGGTATAGAGAAAGCATGGCGGAGTGATATTTCGATAATCCTTAAGAGTGGGGTAAAACATAAATGCCAGGACACCTTCAAAGTTCAAGAGGGAGACTAGAACAAATAATATCACATCATGAAGTAATTACTGATGCTTATGGGACAAATGCACATAGAACTCACAATGGCAAAAATGCTCTCTCAACTGTGCATAAAGTTAGAAGATGGAGACTCGACTTAAAAGTAAAAGAAAGACCCTTCACAGAGGGAAGAAGGGATCACTCATGTGCTAGAGCTTTTATTTTATTAAATAGAGGTATTAAAAGTTTGACACTCCTCCCATCCATATTTCACAAACCATGGCTAACCGAATCCTCGGGTGTCTGCCAACAATCACATACCGTGGAGGAGTGTCTATATTTTGGGAGATGTATGCTAATGTCAACGAATGGTAAACAGAAAATACAGTACGTCACAAGTCAACTGGATTCACAAGAGCGAATCCCATGGTGAAGGACGCAACTGGTGTAGAAGGTCATCCCTCTTTCTCTTTTGTTTACACAATTATGCTTTGACTGATAAATCAGGGGGGAATAGTGAAGAGAATTTGTATGCATTAATTTGGGGCTGGGCACTGTTGGGAATATGCCCTAGAGGCAATCATGCATGATGTAATTCCCACTATATTCATAAAGTTATTAAGTTGTCCTTGTTTTGAACATCTGATATATGTCATTGAATATGTGATTCGATTGTGGAACCATATATTCACGTTGTTCATACTAATTGTCCTTGGTCGTTAAGGTTGTGCTGGACACACATCCTAGACTAATGTGAGTGTTGGCTGATGACACGGTTCCACTTGTCATAGGCATGGTGATGCCATTCCAACGTTCACGAACTTGGCTAAAGAGTTTAGCAAGTCGGACTGACCCACATTGAGATGCAACGATCAAGTCGTCATTTGCATGTCTCAATCAATGTAATCCTTAGACCTGAGGTTGTCGCACAATCCGAGTTGTGGATCACCGACTTAGGTTCTGTCAAACGTTGTTCTGTGACAAGGCAACTATAAAGGCAGAGTTCGGGTCGAATGAGAAGCAAGCTGCGTGATGTGGATAATCAAGATGGGATTTTGCCCCTCCGATTGGAGAGATATTCTCTGGGCCCTCTCGAGTGATATGATTCAGGAAGCATGGCCATGCGCGACTCAGTTAAGTGTTAACTGTGTCTATTGACTAAAGAGTTAGTCAGATGAATCACATATCACGGATCGAGAAGAGAGTTGAGCTATTTAAGGGATGACGATAAATCGCCTATAGCTCGACAAGGTATATCGTGAGGCAAAAGTGACTAAGATGAATATCGCATTGAAAGGTATGTCGTCATGACTCAATGGGACTTGGGAGTCGGCACGTTCTGCTAGGAGCCGCTACCGATTGATCGATTGGGAGTAGGACTCCAATCGTGTCCATGTCGCCATGAGCCTGCAGGGTCGCACACTTAAGAGCGGGAGCAAGCATTGGTTGGGTTGGACCCGAACCGGAAATGGACTGAGTTAGTGAGTCGGACTCACGGAGGGAATGGGCCACAAGTGTTGTGAAGCCCATTACCATACGCTATATAAAGAGGGGCGCAGGTTGCCCAGCGGGCACGTCAGTCCACTCTCCCATGCGTTGGGAACCCTAGCCCCACTCAGTCCAGCCGCCGCACCGGACCTAGCAGTCCGCCGTCGGAGCTCCTCCTCGTACGTGTGGATACCAGCAGAGGTGCTGTACGTTCAGCACTTCGACGTTCGAGGGATTGGATCGGCCGGACCGGATCGTGGGACTGCACTGCCCCGACCCGACGCGCTACATCGATAATCCGCACCTGCGCGTCTAGTGGTAATACTCGTGGCCTTCTACCTCGGCTAGATCTTGGTAGTATCGCGTAGGAAAAAGTTTTCGTTTATCTCTACGCGTACCAACAGTGGTATCAGAGCGGTAGCTTCTGGTATTAGGCCCGAGATCCGTACATATGTGATATGTAGTTAGCGTTAGATGTGATCTAATTGCTGTTTTGGTGGTCGGTCTATGAGATAGATCGGTTTTGTACAAGGTTGATTGGATCAATCGTACTCGGGGTTAATGGATGATCTGGTTTCCGTGATCATACTGCTAAGGTCGTGGAACAACTTACCCCTACCGGTCGGTTTCCGCCATCGGGGTATACCGTGACACATAAATCCAGTTGCGGTGATCGAAGATCAAAGAGTTTGGTCGAGTCGGAATACGGATCAGATTCGGGTAAAATCGTTTTATCCGATGAAGAAATCCATGATCGGAGTCGTCCTGTCGTAGCGCCTTAGATGTCGTTGCGAGTTTCACAACGCCGGTAGATATCGTATCTATGCATAACTTGTTTTTGCAGGAAGTTGTGAATGGTATGGCTTATGTGCATGTGATGTGTGTAATCCATACATGATCTGCGTATCATGTTTTTTTGTCAGCCGGCTGGAGCCTAGGTGCTGTCATTTTATTGTATACCGGCCTGCGTGTCGGATTCTCTATGTAAATTTCATTTACTTAGCTAGTGTAGCTTGTTGGAGAACCCGGAAGGCATGCAAGTCGATGTACAAGTCGGCTACATGGAGTAAGATGGCACGTGACAAGAGTTGGCACGAGTCGACTTACAAGCTTCGTGGAGATGGAGATCACCATGAAGAGAGCCATACCATTTCACATTATAATTGCTTTATTTGTGTTATTGTTATGCCTCTATTTACCTCTATTTAGATAGTTGGTAGATTCTTTAATCCCTCAAAGAAGGTCTAGTCGGTCGCCCCGCCAGTGCTGCACCATCACAAGTCGGACATTCTTGGTAGTGGGCTCATAAAATTGAGGTGCTACCAATTCTTTCCGGTTAGGTGGGTTTGAGTCGGACTCTTACACGCAGAAGCACTTGGTAATCTAGACGAGTCCATCACAACGGTTGTGGGGCTCGGGGCGAGGTAGGTTGGGAGCCGGGGCATGTGATGTCACCCAACTAACAGGAGTCGTATAGAGATACGATTGGCAAGGTGTTGCCTACCTAGATCACTTGACGGCTAGCGGTGATGCTAAAGCTCACTAGTCGGCTTGCTTATTTAGGGTCCTGAATCACTTAGCAACCATCGGAGGGATGTTGGTTCTAGTGGGAGCATAAGTATTAAAACGTTTAATATGCCTGCTCTTTTATGAATACATGTCTTAAGTGTTTTTGCGTATTTTCTGTTGTAGATCAATGGCACCTAGCAACCTTCCTCAGTTGTCCACTTTTGCGTTGAGGTCAATCCTAGAGAAAGATAAGCTTAATGGAATTAATTTCACCAACTGGTATCGTAATCTGAGGATAGTCCTCAAGCATGACAAGAAAGAACATGTTCTAGAAACTCCACTTCCAGAAGAGCCTGATGATGATGCGACTGTCGCCGTCACAAATGCCTACCGTAAGACTAGAGATGAGTCTACGGAGATTAGCTGTCTTATGCTTGCACACATGGAACCGGACTTGCAGCAGCAGTTCGAAAATGTTGAGGCCTACGATATGATCGAAAGCCTCAAAAGTATGTTCCAGGCTCAAGCAAGGACTGAGAAGTATCAAGTCTCTCAAGCTTTGCTTGGCTGTAAGCTGAAAGACGGCGATCCACTGAGTCCGCATGTAATCAAGATGATTGGTTACATACAGTCTTTGGATCGCTTGGGCTTCTCAATTAAAGAAGAGATCGCCACTGATATAATTCTGAACTCTCTTCCTAGTGCGTATGGTCCGTTCATCTCGAACTATCATATGCATGGTATGGATAAGAGTATCACTGAATTACATGGGATGCTCAAAACGGCAGAGGCTGATATCAAGAAAGGCGCCAGTCAAGTGTTGATGGTGCAGAATAAGGCTAAGTTCAAGAAGAGTTCTTGGACTAAGAAGAAGAAGGATAAGTCAGGAGGTAGCGCCCATGGCCCTGTCCAGAGTGCTTCCTCAAAGACTAAGCCTTCTCCTACAGCCGGAGCCAATTGCTTCTATTGCAAGCAAGATGGCCACTCGAAGAGGAACTGCACCAAGTATTTGGCTGACAAGGCCAAGAGTGGAGGTATGACTTCCAACTCAGGTACACTTGTGTGCAATGTTATAGACATTTATCTTGCTGATGCACCTAATAGTTCTTGGGTATATGATACCGGATCAGTCATTCACATTTGCAACTCGTTGCAGGGGCTGGTAAGAACTAGGAGCGTGGCAAGAGGAGAGGTTGACATTCGGGTTGGCAACAAGGCGAGAGTCGCTGCGTTGGAAGTCGGCACGATGCAACTTCATTTACCTTCAGGATTTATTTTGGAACTAAATAATTGTTATTATGTTCCAGCGCTTAGTCGAAACATTATTTCCGCCTCATGTTTGATGAGACAAGGTTATGAGTCGAATATTAAGAATAATGGTTGTTCTTTATATTTGAAAGATATGTTTCATGGCTTTGCACCCGTTCAGAACGGGTTATTTATTTTAAATCTTGATAGTGAATCGGTCTATAACATAAATGTTAAAAGGTTGAAACCAAATGATCTGAATATGACTTACTTTTGGCACTGTCGGCTTGGTCATATAAGTTGGAAGCGCATGAAGAAGCTCCATGATGATGGACTTCTAACTTCGTTTGACTTAGAGTCATTCGAGACATGCGAATCATGCCTACTAGGCAAGATGACCAAGACACCTTTTGCAAGGAGTTGTGAAAGGGCGTCCGACTTGTTGGAACTAATACATAGTGATGTATGTGGACCAATGAGCACGACAGCCAGAGGTGGTTATGAGTACTTCATTACCTTCACTGATGATTTGAGTAGGTATGGATATATCTATTTAATGAAACACAAGTCGGAAGCCTTTGAAAAGTTCAAGGAATTCCAGAATGAGGTACAAAATCAGCTCGGCAAGAAAATAAAGTTTCTACGGTCGGACCGTGGAGGCGAGTACATGAGCCATGAGTTTGATGACCAACTAAAGAGTTGTGGAATAGTTCCTCAACTCACTCCGCCGGGTACACCGCAGAGAAACGGTGTATCGGAACGGAGAAATCGGACCTTGTTGGACATGGTACGATCAATGATGAGTCGGACAGATCTACCTTTATCATTTTGGGGTTATTGTCTAGAAACTGCAGCTTTCACACTAAACAGAGTACCATCAAAGTCAGTAGAGAAGACACCACATGAGATGTGGACTGGTAAAAAGCCAAGTTTGTCTTTTCTAAAGATTTGGGGTTGTGAAGCATTTGTCAAACGACTTCAGTCGGACAAGCTCACGCCCAAGTCGGATAAGTGTATTTTCGTGGGGTATCCGAGGGAAACCTTGGGGTATTACTTCTACAACCGGGAAGAGGGCAAAGTGTTTGTCGCTCGGAATGGTGTCTTCCTTGAGAAAGAGTTTCTCAGTCGGGGAGTCAGTGGGAGCACAGTGCAACTCGAAGAAATTCGAGAGGAACCGGCTAGGGGCGAGTCGGCGAACGCCTTGGAGGCTGAGCCGGTCGTGGTACCTACACCGGTAACAGCACCTGAACCACGGAGATCTGCCAGATTACAGAGTGCTCGAGATGTTTTACTGTTAGACAGTAATGAGCCGGCAACTTATTCGGAAGCGATGGTGGGATCTGATTCCGAGTCATGGCTTCGAGCCATGAGATCCGAGTTAAAGTCCATGGATGAAAACCAAGTTTGGAATTTGGTTGATCTGCCTGACGGTGCAAGACCCGTCGAGTGCAAATGGGTCTTTAAGAAGAAAATTGATATGGATGGAAATATTTCCGTCTATAAAGCACGACTTGTCGCGAAGGGGTTCCGACAGGTTCAAGCAGTTGACTACGACGAGACATTCTCGCCTGTAGCGATGCTTAAATCAATTCGGATCATGTTAGCTATAGCAGCCTATTTCGAATATGAGATATGGCAGATGGATGTCAAGACGGCTTTCCTTAATGGAAATTTAACTGAGGACGTGTATATGATACAGCCCTAAGGTTTTGTCGATCCAGCTAATGCTGACAAGGTATGCAAACTTCAGAAATCCATTTATGGGTTGAAGCAAGCATCTCGGAGTTGGAACATTCACTTTGATGAGGTAGTCAAATCGTTTGGCTTCATCAAGAGCGATCATGATTCTTGTTTATACAAGAAGTTTAGTGGGAGCAAAGTAAACTTTCTAATCTTATATGTGGATGACATATTGCTGATTGGAAATGATGTCATGATGTTGCAAGAAACCAAAGAGTCATTGGAAAGGAGTTTCTCAATGAAGGATTTGGGTGAGGCAACTTACATATTAGGAATCAGGATCTATAGAGATAGATCCAGGCGGCTCATTGGATTGAGTCAGAGTACTTATCTGGACAAGGTTTTGAAGAAATTCAAAATGGAAGAGTCCAAGAAGGGATTCTTACCGATGTCCCATGGCATAAAACTTAGCAAGACTCAGTGTCCTTCGACAACTGATGAGCGAAGTCGGATGAGTGTGATCCCGTATGCTTCGGCAATCGGATCCATCATGTATGCCATGATTTGTACTAGGCCAGATGTTTCCTATGCTCTAAGTGTTACGAGCAGATACCAGGCTGACCCTGGCGAAGCCCACTGGGCAGCGGTTAAAAACATCCTTAAGTATTTGAGAAATACTAAGGAAATGTTCCTAGTTTATGGAGGTGATGAGGAATTCAGTGTAAAGGGTTACACGGATGCGAGTTATCTCACCGACTCAGATGATTCTCGTTCGCAATCGGGATACGTGTTCGTAATGAACGGAGGAGCTGTGAGCTGGAAGAGTTCCAAGCAAGATACGGTGTCTGCATCTACAACAGAGGCTGAGTATATTGCTGCCTCAGAGGCGGCAAAGGAAGCTGTTTGGATCAGGAACCTCCTGATTGATCTTGGTGTGGTTCAGGGCGCGTCCAATCCTTTGGACGTATATTGTGACAACAATGGTGCTATAGCACAGGCCAAGGAACCTAGACAACACCAGAAGAACAAACATATACTCATGCGGTACCACCTCATTCGCCAGTTTGTCGAACAAGGTGATATCAAGTTATGCAAAGTACACACGGATGCAAACATTGCAGATCCGTTGACAAAGGCGCTACCACAGTCTAAGCATGAGGCGCACACGAGAGGTATGGGCATTAGATGCCTAGGCATATGATGCCAGGATGATTGACTCTAGTGCAAGTGGGAGACTGTTGGGAATATGCCCTAGAGGCAATCATGCATGATGTAATTCCCACTGTATTCATAAAGTTATTAAGTTGTCCTTGTTTTGAACATCTGATATATGTCATTGAATATGTGATTCGATTGTGGAACCATATATTCACGTTGTTCATACTAATTGTCCTTGGTCGTTAAGGTTGTGCTGGACACACATCCTAGACTAATGTGAGTGTTGGCTGATGACACGGTTCCACTTGTCATAGGCATGGTGATGCCATTCCAACGTTCACGAACTTGGCTAAAGAGTTTAGCAAGTCGGACTGACCCACATTGAGATGCAACGATCAAGTCGTCATTTGCATGTCTCAATCAATGTAATCCTTAGACCTGAGGTTGTCGCACAATCCGAGTTGTGGATCACCGACTTAGGTTCTGTCAAACGTTGTTCTGTGACAAGGCAACTATAAAGGCAGAGTTCGGGTCGAATGAGAAGCAAGCTGCGTGATGTGGATAATCAAGATGGGATTTTGCCCCTCCGATTGGAGAGATATTCTCTGGGCCCTCTCGAGTGATATGATTCAGGAAGCATGGCCATGCGCGACTCAGTTAAGTGTTAACTGTGTCTATTGACTAAAGAGTTAGTCAGATGAATCACATATCACGGATCGAGAAGAGAGTTGAGCTATTTAAGGGATGACGATAAATCGCCTATAGCTCGACAAGGTATATCGTGAGGCAAAAGGGACTAAGATGAATATCGCATTGAAAGGTATGTCGTCATGACTCAATGGGACTTGGGAGTCGGCACGTTCTGCTAGGAGCCGCTACCGATTGATCGATTGGGAGTAGGACTCCAATCGTGTCCATGTCGTCATGAGCCTGCAGGGTCGCACACTTAAGAGCGGGAGCAAGCATTGGTTGGGTTGGACCCGAACCGGAAATGGACTGAGTTAGTGAGTCGGACTCACGGAGGGAATGGGCCACAAGTGTTGTGAAGCCCATTACCATACGCTATATAAAGAGGGGCGCAGGTTGCCCAGCGGGCACGTCAGTCCACTCTCCCATGCGTTGGGAACCCTTGCCCCACTCACTCCAGCCGCCGCACCGGACCTAGCAGTCCGCCGTCGGAGCTCCTCCTCGTACGTGTGGATACCAGCAGAGGTGCTGTACGTTCAGCACTTCGACGTTCGAGGGATTGGATCGGCCGGACCGGATCGTGGGACTGCACTGCCCCGACCCGACGCGCTACATCGATAATCCGCACCTGCGCGTCTAGTGGTAATACTCGTGGCCTTCTACCTCGGCTAGATCTTGGTAGTATCGCGTAGGAAAAAGTTTTCGTTTATCTCTACGCGTACCAACAGGCACCCCGCTGCCAGCTCTTCTATCATTTGGATAAGCGGATGAAGCCACTAGTCCAGGGTATGAAATCCAATTAACAAGTGAGATAAAGATTCTCTATTTACGTCCTCATGAGCAAAAACAAGGAACATAAAGCAGAAGTAATTTTGAAGGTTTTAACGGTAACACATGAGAATTTACTTTGGAATGGCAGTTAAAATACCATATGTAGGTAGGTATGATGGATACAATGGGAAAAACTTTGGTTTAAGGGAGTTTGGATGCACGAGTAGAGCTCATACTCAGTACAGGTGGAGGCTGGAAAAAGACTGGGAGCGACAAATCAAGAGAGCATAAGAGCCATAATCATGCATAGCGACATATGCATCATTAATTAAAACATAAGCAGTATCACAAGTTCAAAAACTAAGTGGTCATGGAGGCTATTCGTGACTGGTTTGTAGTCATAAACATGGTGTGAGCATGCGCCAAGTCAACCAAATAAAACATTCGAAAGAGAATACCATATATTGATGCTTTACTATGACAAGAAAAACTCATGAATCTTTCAATACATATTAAACACTCTCATCTATTTGAGGCTAATCATGCTACTCAATAACCACAAGGCTTTAAAACTAAAATAACATTTAGCATGGCATGAAAAAGTCCTAGCCACAGTCTATACAAGCTTCTACTAGTACTGTTATAAATTATACTTCAAGCAGTAGTTTTCTTTCTCCCAACAAGCACCATACAAAACATGCTTTAACAAAAATTCTTTACATGCTACAGCAAGCAAACATGAGAGTACTCACATAACACTACTAAAACTAACAGCTCTGAATAAGAGATGCATGAAAACAAAGGCTAAACGCAGTACTAGCAAAAAGTGAACACTCACAGAACAATAAGAATGAAAACTAGAGTGTTCGAAGCAATGAAAACGGAGCGTGTCTCTCTCCCACACAAGTATGATAAGATCCAACCATTTATTACAGCAAAAAAAAACCAAAAAAACTGAAAACAAAACTAAAAGACGCTCTAAGTAAAGCACATAAGATGCGACCGAATAAAAATATAGTTTCACTAGAAGTGACCTGATAATTTATTGATGAAGAAGGGTATGCCTTGGGAATCCCCAAGCTTAAACGCTTGAGTCTTCTTGGAATTTTCTTGGATGTACCACTGGGGCATCCCCACGCTTAGGATTTTCACTCTTCTTGATCACATCATATCATCCTCTTCTCTTAACCCTTGAAAACTTCCTTCACACCAAAATTCTCACAATCTTCATTAGCAACGTTAGTGCAACTGCAATAATAAATTCACATGGTTCAGTTTAAACACAAGTCTAACACTTAAAAACACATTATCTAATGTCAGAACTTCTTTCAAAACTCTTTTTTTCAAAAGAACACCAAAAGAAAGAGATTAAGATGCAAATGCGATAAATGACAGAAATCTGTCAAAACAGAATAGCAGGTAAAGATCGATTTTTTCAAAAATCTTCTGTTGCTCAAATCAGAAAGTGTTCTGCCAAGAAAAGTTGCGTATATAACTCAGGATTAAGCACAAAGAATCTAAGGTCATTTTGAATTTTGTGTGATTTTTAACGGAATTAACAATGGACAGCAGAAATCTGTTTCCTGCGCAGAAATCCGAATGCCTCAACTTTCCACTAGAAGCTTTACATGGCTAAAAAAAACACAAAATAAAATATACAGCGGTGTTTCTAAGGAAATAGACAACACCCAGGTGCAAAGCACACAAAAGAAAACAAAGGAAAACGGGTTGAAAACAGAAAAATAAAACGGGTTGTCTCCGAGAAGCGCTTTTCTTTTAATGCCTTTCAACTAGGCACAATGATTTTTAACAGATGCTCACATAAGAATAAGAGTTGAAGCACAATAATAGAGCACCACGAAGCAAATATAAAACACATTTAAATCTAACCCACTTCCTATGAAACATAATTTTGTAGAAAAACAAGTCAACGAAGCACAAAGTGACTAGCATAGGAAGACAATATAAGTGCAACTTCAAAAATTTCAACATAAAGAGGGAAACTTAATATTGTTGAGATTTATAAAACCATGTTTCCCTCCCTCATAATAATTTTCAGTATCATCATGATTAAATTTAACAATATAACTATCACAAGAAACATTCTTGTCATAAGCCACATGCATAAAAGAATTAATACTCTCCACATAAGCATAGTCATTCTTATTAATAGTGGTGGGAGCAAATTCAACAAAATAGCTATCATTATTATTCTCATCACCATAATCATTAAATATAGGAGGCATTTTTCAATCATAATTAATTTTCTCCTCAATTGTAGGTGGACTGAAAATATCATATTTATCATTGTAAACAGGTGGAACTAGAATACCACAATCATTATAATCATCATATATTGGAGGCAAGGTATCATCAAAGAAAATTTCCTCCTCAAAACTTGGGGGATTAAAAATATCATATTCATCAAAACTAGCTTCCCCAAGCTTAGACTTTTCCATATCATTAGCAATAATGGTGTTTAAAGAGTTCATACTAATAACATTGTCACTAGCATGCAAATAAAGTTCCGTAGGTTTTTTAATTTTCTCTTCAAACACTTCATGTCCTAACTCAAGATAAATATTATAAAGCTCTCTCATATTTTTTTTTCCATTTAAGCATAAAGATAAAAACAAGTAAGAAATAAAAAATAGCCTAACTAGTAAAAACAAGAAACAAAAAGATTTAATTGCAGAATCTAAAGGAAATAACTTCGAGCACTCACAATGGATATGAGTACCTTTTACCTTACCTCCCCGACAACGGCGCCAGAAAAGAGCTTGATTTCTACGGACGCTTCTATTCTTGTAGACAATGTTGGGCCAACAAGTGCAGAGGTTTGCAGAACAGTAGCAAGTTTCTCTTAACTGGATTACCCAAGGTTTATCGAACTCGGGGAGGTAGAGGTCAAAGATATCCCTCTCAAGCAACCCTGCAATCAAGATACAAGAAGTCTCTTGTGTCCCCAACACACCCAATATACTTGTCAGGTATATAGGTGCACTAGTTCGTCGAAGAGAGAGTAAAATGCAAGTAATATGGATGATAATAAGTGATAATGGCAATCTAAAATAAAAATGGCAGTAAGCAAACATGTAGCAGAACAGGCGGGAAACGGTGTTTCAATGCTTGGAAATAAGGCCTAGGGATCCTACTTTCACTAGTGGACACTCTCAACAATGCTCACATAATTAAATGCATAAATATGATTTCTTCACTATGCTACTCCGAACCACTCTCCGGTCGAATAACGAACACTAATCATTGCGTAGGGATTTAACAGCACTCTCAAGTCTATATTCCCTCTCTAGGGCACCCCAATGTCACTACGAGCGCCATAAATTAGTAAACAAACGCCAGAATTTCATAGGTTCGCCTTCCAACACAAGATATAAATATCATGCTAAACCACACGTAGCACACACTGTCACCTTTACCCCGTGATCAAAGTGTTCACGGGGATAACAAAACCACTTGAGTAGCATAAGAGATGAAGATCAATCTACATATTCAACTAGATTACAAAGCACATGATCACATAAAGATCACACCATGGGAGAGAGAGATGAACCACATAGCTACCAGTAGAGCCCTCAGCCCCGGGGGAGAACTACTCCCTCTACATCATAGGATACAACAACGGTGATGGAGATAGCGGTAGAGTCGAAGGAGATGGCTTCCGGGGGCACTTCCCCGTCCTGGCAAGGTGCCAGAACAGAGATCTGTTGTCGCACCCGGACTTCTAGAGGATACTCGCCGTTCCGTTGAACAGTAGTAGATTGGATTACGGGGCTTACCGGCACCCGCGTCCTCTTACGAGTAGGCCAACACACGTATGTGTGACAACCAACCCCTATCTGTTCAGCGTCGACGTAAACTATCCCATAGAAATCAGGATACTTCCATTGACGTACTTCAAAACATACACACATGGTACGTCAACGGCGTTTGAACAAGTGATATCACAACAGATCTCTACGACACAAAAGATTGAAATAAGTTGCAAATGGCTCTCATTAGAGCAGAGATAGCAAATACAATCATCCAGAGGACACATGTCCCAACATATCATCATTACATCACAGCGGAAGCATTCAAAATGTCTGAGTACAGACAAGAACCAAATAGGCCTAAGAGGCCGGAAACGAAAAGACGGAGCCCATCCACGAAGTCTCGGATCCTTCCCGGGTCCGCTATCTACTCGTCAGCAGTCTCGTCATACTCCACGTCGTAGCCACCAGGTAGATCCTTGGAAACGTAGGTCTGCGGAAACCACAGCCCCAAAGGGGTCAGTACATAAACGTACTGGCAAGCAAGACTCACAGTTCACCAAAGTGTAACCCGTCAACACCAAGCACAGATGCTTTGGGTTCAACGGAAGGAAGGGGATAAAAAGGATGCTGCAACTGGCTGCTCTAAACAACTACAGAGTTACTACCACTTCCGGCTAACAGAAAGGAGATAAGATCGTGTATCGGAACCAACCTATCAACTAACTCCAAACAAACCCATCCTGGATCTCGCCCCTTATCCAAAGAAGCAATCCGAGGATAACTCACACAGTTGAATTAATGATGGTTCAGATTATTGTGTCAATAAGCCTATTACTAGTCAAGTTGTTAATCATTGGGTGAGAGGTTGGTAATCATTAGGTTTAAGTTGTCCTGAGTACTTGTTAGCCAGTACTTTCACCAAGTAGTCCATAACCGCGGAAAACACGGCTTCTCGAGAAGATTTACCCTGCAGGGGTGCACCAATTTGGCCGTACACGCAAGAATAACCCGCCAGATGGAACGGCCATTCCACCAAGCGGGGCACTCTACACAACTCAACTCTTCTTCGCATCAAGCCCAAAGAACCTTGGGCGCACGGCTAATCGAGCCCCGAAGAAAAGGGACCCTCATAGCACTCTAAGACCGTGTCCCCCTATATGCCGACTACAAAAGTTCCACCCTGGCCTGGGCTCGCAAAAACATGCATGCGGCAAATGGAAAACACGAACTAAATGAGGCGATTTGGACGAGATGCGAATCGAATCAAATTGAGGGGGGCGCCCATACTCGCTTCCCACATGCGGTTAGTGCGCTCATCATGGATCAGTAGACAAGACCCTTTTCCTATTAGGGTCGACACTAGCAGGCCTCAAAACCACACAGGGCCTCCTGCCGGTGCCTTATCATCAAATTTATTATTTAACAATAACATTAGCATGATTGATTGATTAAACATCGAGCCCCCAGAACATAATAGAAATAGTAACAGAAAGTAACGGATAACAGACTCGAGCAAAACAACCTAAGCATGCTAGTAAGACACGGGCAACAAGCAATGGTTATAGGTATGGAGGTGAGGCAATATCAGGGTTCGGGGATTCATGTGATAGGTTCGTAACAGAAACAACTACTACTAAGGCTAGCAGAAATAGACAACGGAAAGTATCAGTAACCAATGTTGAAAGGAACACAGTGGTTCATGTGAGTGATAACTTGCCTGCAAACCCAGTAGCCTGGTACTGAGCTAACTCCTTAGAAGGGGTGTCGTAAGTATCATCGGTCTCAACGTCGTCGTTTATCCGAGAAGAAGCAAACAAACAACGCAGAGAACAAACAATCAATAACATGGCATAGTGCACAAACATGGGATGATGCATGACCATTTAATTGATGCATAGAAATAAACTAGTTGACAAGATAACAACATGATTAAATGGACCCACATGCAATTGGATTGCATATGGAAAGCCCATGAATTATGGTTGAATTAGTTGTTCTACAACTAATCATCATGTGAAAGTTGATTAGCATGATGCATGGATGAGGAAAACAGCAAAATAACAACAATAGAAACAATTTGAAATAAGGTTTACCAAGTTTAGAAATTCATTTATTAAGTTAGGAAATTTTGGTTCCTTAAAGGTGTCACACAAGCATTTGTTGTTTTCACCAATTTTAATTGTTCAAAATAGATAACCAAGTTCATATTTGAAAATAACACAAGATTTTGGGTGGATTACATGTTTCACTTGTTGAAAAAGGATTTCAAATAAATTATTTATGAATTACACAAGTTTAAGCCAGAATTAAATGAATTTAATTCAAACATGAACTTATTTGAATTTTTATTTGTTCAAAACATTAAGTGAAGTTCATATTTGACAAGGTTATGTTTTTTTGTGGTTTGAAAACATATTTTATATGTCCCAAAAGAATTTGTTTTGATCAAGTTATAAATTTAACAATATTAAATGATTTAAACAAGGTTTAAATCATTTAACCAATTTTAATTATTCAAAACATGAAACAAATTTTATATTTTAAAAGGTGGTTTAATTTTGCATGGAAAACATATTTCATTTGTTGAAATTGGATTTAAAATGAGCAAGTTATTATTTTGGCAATTTTAAATGCAATAAACAATAAACAGTTGTTTTCAGCAATTTAAATTATTCAAAACAGCAAACAAAATTTATATTTGGAAAGTACATGAAAAGTTGCTTGGAAAACATATTTAGTTTGTTGAATTTGAAATTTTTATGCCCAAGTTATTAATTTTGCAAAATTAAGTGAATTAGACAAGAATTCAAATATTGCACCAATTTAAAATATTCAAAATAGTAAATAAATTTTATATTTGGATAGAACATTTAATTTGGTACAGAAAACATATTAAAAATGTTGGATTTGGAGTTAAAATGATTTTCTTATGCAATTTACAAGATCTAGTGTAATTCTGCCATTTTTAATTCATTAGGGACTTAGGAAAATATTTTACAGGGGTCTAAATTTAATTACCAGGGGCATGGATGTGATTTCCTAGAATTTTCTGTGCCAAAACATTGCAAAATAAAAAGGTGGTTTTATTCTGTGGGAGGGGGGACTCGAACCCCCCACCTCCTGCTGCGTGCAAGGGAGAGGAACCAGATGGGTTGCTGCGCTGTTGTTGGAAGGAAGGGGGTCTCGGTGGGGTTAAGCTGTGGCTCGTGGGACTTAACTGAACCTTTAACTGAATGTGATCGCTCCTGCACCTCGACAGCACAACGGCCAGCAACGGCAGGTGGAGGCGAGCGGCAGCGGGGGGGGGGGTGGTTGTGCGCCTGTGGGTGCGTGGCTGGGGTGGAGGTGTGCGAGAGGAGGAGAGGGAGGGGAGCGAGGGGCCTCACCGAGCGGATCGGGCGGACAGCGAGCGGAGGAGGCGTGCAGGTCGCAGGGAGGCGGGCCGGCGATGGAGGGGATGGCGCCGGAGCTGTGGAGCCTCCCGGCTCGAGCCGAGGGGGTGGAGAGGAAGCCCGTGGCGGGGGCTTTCCATTCCCGCCCCTAGCCACGGCGGAGGGAGCCCCTAGCCACGGTGATCGCCGGAGGAGTTGAGCTGTTTTTTTCGGGTGGAATAGGTTTAGGCAAAGTACAAAGAGCAGAGAGGAAGGGAGGAAGAAGGAAGAAGAGATGGAGGCGGGGGAGAGGAAGGAAGAGGGAGAGAAAAATTAGGGCAGGGCAGGGGGCCTCGGGATGGTTCTTATGGAGGGGGAGGAGGTGGTCATCACCGTTCCCTGCTGTGCTCTGTATACGTGGATGCAACCGATGGTGACCGTACGAAGGAAGAAGAAGGCTGAAGAGGTATCGGGCCAGAAGGGAGTTGGGCCAAAGGGAAAAGGGTTGGGGGAAAAATAGATGGGCTGGCTGCTGTGCTCTCTCTCTCCCTTTTCTATTTTGTTTTGTTATTATTTTTTTTTTGCAGGATTAGAAATAGGAAGAATTTGATGGTTATTTTGAGTTAAGAAAGATTTGGAAAATTTTGGTTAGGATAGTTAGGTCAACAACAACCAAATGTCAACTTCTGTTTTCCAAACATTTCAAAAACAACTTGCTGTTTGAAATTAGCTCAAATTTGGAATGAATTTGATTATTGATTGAAATATTAAAAACAGGAATTTAAATGGCATGATCGTTGGAGTTTGAAATAGAAACAACAAATTATAATGTTTGGTAATTTGCACATATTCAATTGGGGTGTTGTTTGATGATTTGAATTTGAGTTTTGAATGCAATTTATATTAGGTGGATTATTAAATAACAAATAAGAGTTGAGCTTTTTATTATTTCATGGAAACAAATGGAAGTGTTAATTGAACCATTTTATTTGGAGAGTTTTGTTTGCAATTTTCATAATTTCAACAAGGGTTGTTGTTTGGAAGAAAATCATAATTGAATTTGAAAAGGGTTTGGTTATTGGATGCATTTTTTATAGAAACAAAACAACAGTTTTGAAATCACACTTTAATGGAAACAATTGATTGTTTTATTTTGAAATGTTCATTTGGAAATTGTAACATCACAAGGATGAAACAAAAGGTTTGAAGTTTGGTTTGAAATTCAAATAGAAAACAAAGGAAAACAAAGGAAAACTGCTGGAAAACAAATGAAAACAGAGGAAAACAAATGGAAAACAAACAAAACAAATGCAATCAACATGATGTCATGATGCAAAACATAAAATAACAGAGAGCAAACATTCTAAAGGCTATTTTTCAGACTTGGGATGTTACAAAACGCCCCCCCTTGAAGGAATCGCGCCCCGAGATTCCTACTGAGAAAAGAAAAGGTCCGGATACTTCTTGGGAAGATCCTCTTGAGCTGTGACACGTGAAACACATCGTGCACCTTGGTTAGCTTTTCTGGGAGTTTAAGATGACAGGCAATCCTGGCAACTCTTTTGGAAAGACGTCAGGGAAATTGGAAACCACCGGAACATTTTCGAGTAAAGGTAGAGGTTTTGTATCGAGGGTGTATAGCTGAATAGAACTTGATTCATTTGGAGAATAGACTATCTGAAATGTGGTGATTCAGGCATGCTTCCTCGAAACAACCCCAGGTGATAGGAATGCCAGCTCTCATAGCCTAGAATCAACAACAACAACAACAACAACAACCTTTCTGGCCAGATAGATTTGATATTTGGGAAGTTTTGATTAGACGCCGGTAGAAGAATTGAAGTGGAAAACAACAACAATGTTTCAACGGACGAAAAGGATGTTGAGAAGAACAGGATATCAAAGCAACACCGGGAAAACGAGATCAAAACACTCCTGAGGTACTACGGAAAAACCCATCCAGGCTTTTAAAGGATCAATATCTACTGCTTAAGGAATAGAGGATCTGCTTCCGGGGCTTACACGCCCCCGTTCTCAATCGTGAGTAGGCAACATGATAAATCATGTCACAACCACCTCCATTCCTATGGTCTAGTAGATATAACCATCCTAGAGAAACCAGGATACGTGAAATCCTAACTTTAAAGTTTAGATGAGAAGGGAAAAAGAGCGTTGCACTTCCTTACCAGAAAAGGGAGGGTGGGTGGGGAAAGAAGAAAAGGAATAGAATTCCTACTCTCACGTTTCATTTTTCCTATATAGTTACAAAATAGTTTCTAGACTCAACTGCGACCAGTAAAAAGGGATCCTACAGGCAGACAGGCTCTGATACCATTTGTCGCACCCGGACTTCTAGAGGATACTCGCCGTTCCGTTGAACAATAGTAGATTGGATTACGGGGCTTACCGGCACCCGCGTCCTCTTACGAGTAGGCCAACACACGTATGTGTGACAACCAACCCCTATCTGTTCAACGTCGACGTAAACTATCCCATAGAAATCAGGATACTTCCATTGACGTACTTCAAAACATACACACATGGTACGTCAACGGCGTTTGAACAAGTGGTATCACAACAGATCTCTACGACACAAAAGATTGAAATAAGTTGCAAATGGCTCTCATTAGAGCAGAGATAGCAAATACAATCATCCAGAGGACACATGTCCCAACATATCATCATTACATCACAGCGGAAGCATTCAAAATGTCTGAGTACAGACAAGAACCAAATAGGCCTAAGAGGCCGGAAACGAAAAGACGGAGCCCATCCACGAAGTCTCGGATCCTGCCCGGGTCCGCTATCTACTCGTCAGCAGTCTCGTCATACTCCACGTCGTAGCCACCAGGTAGATCCTCGGAAACGTAGGTCTGCGGAAACCACAGCCCCAAAGGGGTCAGTACATAAACGTACTGGCAAGCAAGACTCACAGTTCACCAAAGTGTAACCCGTCAACACCAAGCACAGATGCTTTGGGTTCAACGGAAGGAAGGGGATAAAAAGGATGCTGCAACTGGCTGCTCTAAACAACTACAGAGTTACTACCACTTCCGGCTAACAGAAAGGAGATAAGATCGTGTATCGGAACCAACCTATCAACTAACTCCAAACAAACCCATCCTGGATCTCGCCCCTTATCCAAAGAAGCAATCCGAGGATAACTCACACAGTTGAATTAATGATGGTTCAGATTATTGTGTCAATAAGCCTATTACTAGTCAAGTTGTTAATCATTGGGTGAGAGGTTGGTAATCATTAGGTTTAAGTTGTCCTGAGTACTTGTTAGCCAGTACTTTCACCAAGTAGTCCATAACCGCGGAAAACACGGCTTCTCGAGAAGATTTACCCTGCAGGGGTGCACCAATTTGGCCGTACACGCAAGAATAACCCGCCAGATGGAACGGCCATTCCACCAAGCGGGGCACTCTACACAACTCAACTCTTCTTCGCATCAAGCCCAAAGAACCTTGGGCGCACGGCTAATCGAGCCCCGAAGAAAAGGGACCCTCATATCACTCTAAGACCGTGTCCCCCTATATGCCGACTACAAAAGTTCCACCCTGGCCTGGGCTCGCAAAAACATGCATGCGGCAAATGGAAAACACGAACTAAATGAGGCGATTTGGACGAGATGCGAATCGAATCAAATTGAGGGGGGCGCCCATACTCGCTTCCCACATGCGGTTAGTGCGCTCATCATGGATCAGTAGACAAGACCCTTTTCCTATTAGGGTCGACACTAGCAGGCCTCAAAACCACACAGGGCCTCCTGCCGGTGCCTTATCATCAAATTTATTATTTAACAATAACATTAGCATGATTGATTGATTAAACATCGAGCCCCCAGAACATAATAGAAATAGTAACAGAAAGTAACGGATAACAGACTCGAGCAAAACAACCTAAGCATGCTAGTAAGACACGGGCAACAAGCAATGGTTATAGGTATGGAGGTGAGGCAATATCAGGGTTAGGGGATTCATGTGATAGGTTCGTAACAGAAACAACTACTACTAAGGCTAGCATAAATAGACAACGGAAAGTATCAGTAACCAATGTTGAAAGGAACACAGCGGTTCATGTGAGTGATAACTTGCCTGCAAACCCAGTAGCCTGGTACTGAGCTAACTCCTTAGAAGGGGTGTCGTAAGTATCGTCGGTCTCAACGTTGTCGTTTATCCGAGAAGAAGCAAACAAACAACGCAGAGAACAAACAATCAATAACATGGCCTAGTGCACAAACATGGGATGATGCATGACCATTTAATTGATGCATAGAAATAAACTAGTTGACAAGATAACAACATGATCAAATGGACCCACATGCAATTGGATTGCATATGGAAAGCCCATGAATTATGGTTGAATTAGTTGTTCTACAACTAATCATCATGTGAAAGTTGATTAGCATGATGCATGGATGAGGAAAACAGCAAAATAACAACAATAGAAACAATTTGAAATAAGGTTTACCAAGTTTAGAAATTCATTTATTAAGTTAGGAAATTTTGGTTCCTTAAAGGTGTCACACAAGCATTTGTTGTTTTCACCAATTTTAATTGTTCAAAATAGATAACCAAGTTCATATTTGAGAAGAACACAAGATTTTGGGTGGATTACATGTTTCACTTGTTGAAAAAGGATTTCAAATAAATTATTTATGAATTACACAAGTTTAAGCAAGAATTAAATGAATTTAATTCAAACATGAACTTATTTGAATTTTTATTTGTTCAAAACATTAAGTGAAGTTCATATTTGACAAGGTTATGTTTTTTTGTGGTTTGAAAACATATTTTATATGTCCCAAAAGAATTTGTTTTGATCAAGTTATAAATTTAACAATATTAAATGATTTAAACAAGGTTTAAATCATTTAACCAATTTTAATTATTCAAAACATGAAACAAATTTTATATTTGAAAAGGTGGTTTAATTTTGCATGGAAAACATATTTCATTTGTTGAAATTGGATTTAAAATGAGCAAGTTATTATTTTGGCAATTTTAAATGCAATAAACAAGAAACAGTTGTTTTCAGCAATTTAAATTATTCAAAACATCAAAGAAAATTTATATTTGGAAAGTACATGAAAAGTTGCTTGGAAAACATATTTAGTTTGTTGAATTTGAAATTTTTATGCCTAAGTTATGAATTTTGCAAAATTAAGTGAATTAGACAAGAATTCAAATATTGCACCAATTTAAAATATTCAAAACAGTAAATAAATTTTACATTTGGATAGAACATTTAATTTGGTACAGAAAACATATTAAAAATGTTGGATATGGAGTTAAAATGATTTTCTTATGCAATTTACAAGATCTAGTGTAATTCTGCCATTTTTAATTCATTAGGGACTTAGGAAAATATTTTACAGGGGTCTAAATTTAGTTACCAGGGGCATGGATGTGATTTCCTGGAAGTTTCTGTGCCAAAACATTGCAAAATAAAAAGGTGGTTTTATTCTGTGGGAGGGGGCACTCGAACCCCCCACCTCCTGCTGCGTGCAAGGGAGAGGAACCAGATGGGCTGCTGCGCTGTTGTTGGAAGGAAGGGGGTCTCGGTGGGGTTAAGCTGTGGCTCGTGGGACTTAACTGAACCTTTAACTGAATGTGATCGCTCCTGCACCTCGACAGCACAACGGCCAGCGACGGCAGGTGGAGGCGAGCGGCAGCGGGGGGTGGTTATGCGCCTGTGGGTGCGTGGCTGGGGTGGAGGAGTGCGAGAGGAGGAGAGGGAGGGGAGCGAGGGGCCTCACCGAGCGGATTGGGCGGACAGCGAGCGGAGGAGGCGTGCAGGTCGCAGGGAGGCGGGCCGGCGATGGAGGGGATGGCGCCGGAGCTGTGGAGCCTCCCGGCTCGAGCCGAGGGGGTGGAGAGGAAGCCCGTGGCGGGGGCTTTCCATTCCCGCCCCTAGCCACGGCGGAGGGAGCCCCTAGCCACGGTGATCGCCGGAGGAGTTGAGCTGTTTTTTTCGGGTGGAATAGGTTCAGGCAAAGTACAGAGAGCAGAGAGGAAGGGAGGAAGAAGGAAGAAGAGATGGAGGCGGGGGAGAGGAAGGAAGAGGGAGAGAAAAATTAGGGCAGGGCAGGGGGCCTCGGGATGGTTCTTATGGAGGGGGAGGAGGTGGTCATCACCGTTCCCTGCTGTGCTCTGTATACGTGGATGCAACCGATGGTGACCGTACGAAGGAAGAAGAAGGCTGAAGGGGTATCGGGCCAGAAGGGAGTTGGGCCAAAGGGAAAAGGGCTGGGGAAAAAATAGATGGGCTGGCTGCTGTGCTCTCTCTCTCCCTTTTCTATTTTGTTTTGTTATTTTTTTTTTGCAGGATTAGAAATAGGAAGAATTTGATGGTTTTTTTGAGTTAAGAAAGATTTGGAAAATTTTGGTTAGGATAGTTAGGTCAACAACAACCAAATGTCAACTTCTGTTTTCCAAACATTTCAAAAACAACTTGCTGTTTGAAATTAGCTCAAATTTGGAATGAATTTGATTATTGATTGAAATATTAAAAACAGGAATTTAAATGGCATGATCCTTGGAGTTTGAAATAGAAACAACAAATTAGAATGTTTGGTAATTTGCACATATTCAATTGGGGTGTTGTTTGATGATTTGAATTTGAGTTTTGAATGCAATTTATATTAGGTGGATTATTAAATAACAAATAAGAGTTGAGCTTTTTATTATTTCATGGAAACAAATGGAAGTGTTAATTGAACCATTTTATTTGGAGAGTTTTGTTTGCAATTTTCATAATTTCAACAAGGGTTGTTGTTTGGAAGAAAATCATAATTGAATTTGAAAAGGGTTTGGTTATTGGATGCATTTTTTATGGAAACAAAACAACAGTTTTGAAATCACACTTTAATGGAAACAATTGATTGTTTTATTTTGAAATGTTCATTTGGAAATTGTAACATCACAAGGATGAAACAAAAGGTTTGAAGTTTGGTTTGAAATTCAAATAGAAAACAAAGGAAAACAGCTGGAAAACAAATGAAAACAGAGGAAAACAAATGGAAAACAAACAAAACAAATGCAATCAACATGATGTCATGATGCAAAACATAAAATAACAGAGAGCAAACATTCTAAAGGCTATTTTTCAGACTTGGGATGTTACATCTGTCCCCCGAAACTTGTCGGCGGCGGCGGCGGAGCTACGGATGTATTTTGCGGAAAAGGTCGATCAATTTAGGGTTTATGCCTCGGGGAGTATATATGGGCGAAAGGGCAACGTCGGTGGACGACCGAGGGGCCCACACCCCTAGCTGGGGCGACCAGGGGGAGCCCGTGCGATCCTATGGTGTGGGGGCCCTAGGGCCCCCCTCCGGGTGTCTTCGGTACTTCTGGAAGCTTCCGGGGAAATAGGAACTTTGTCTTTCGTGGCATCCAATTCCGATAATATTTCGAGAACAACTTTTCTGAAACTAAAAATAGCAGAAAACAAGGAACTGGCACTTGGCTTCTTGTTAATAGGTTAGTCCCGAAAAACGTATAAAAATGGTATAAATAAGGGAGAAAATATGTAGAAATTGGCATAATATGATCATGGAGCATCAGAAATCATAGATACGTTGGAGACGTATCACATCTACATATTGGAAAATGGCTACCCCTTTGTCAATCAAGTGAGGCACATGGCCAGAAATGTGCCCATTATTCTAAGCCCGTTGGATGAGTTTAGCTAACCCTTCAGCATCAAGGTTGAACAGAAAATGTGAAAAAAGATCCCCTTGTCTGACCCCCCCGTGGCTACCAAAATCTTTGCCCCTTGTATTGTTGATTTTGACACAAAGGGTCCCATCTTTAACAATATCCTCTATCAACCTCCTCTAGAGTGGACTAAACCCTTTCAGAGACACACAATGGAGCAGGTAAGCCCAATCCACCTTGTCATATGCCTTCTCAAAGTCAATCTTGACGACCTCTCCTTGTTGCTTTTTCCTCTTGGTCTCATGTAGGATCTCATGAAGTGACATGATACCATCCATGATGTTTCTACCATTAATAAATGCAGTCTGACATTTGCAGATTAACTTTTCCATATAAGGCTCCATCCTAAGGGTGGCAACCTTAGTAATGATCTTGTACAACACCTGTAGTAGACAGATAGGTCTATACTTCTGGAGACAATCAGCATCAGGTGATTTCTGAAGCAAAATTATCATGCCAAAATTAAGTCTATAAAGACCAAGTTTTCCAAGGTAACAGTCATTGAACAACTGCAAAACATCACCCTTCACAATGTTCCATGAAACCTGAAAGAACTCAATAGGAATCCCATCAGGTCCAGGAGCTTTATTCCTAACCATAGAGTCAATGGCTAATTTGACCTCCTCCTCGGTAAAAGAAGAATCAAGAATGGCATTATCAGCAGCACACAGCCTCTCATTTGTTCCCTAGATACCAATAGAAAATCTCATTAAATTTCCTTCCCCAGGACCAAACAACTTATTATAATAGGTAGTAGCATGTGTAAGTAACTCAGCAGTCACCTGAATACACTGGTCACCATTAACAAGGGAGTACATGGTGTTCTTCCTTTTCCTGCCGTTTGCAACTCTATGAAAAAAGGTTGAGTTTGAGTCCCCTTGCAAAAGCCACCTCTCCCTCTCATGCCAAAATTTCTCTTCCTCATCACACAGTCTAAACAACTCAGTCTGAATAAAACCCTTCCTTTCAAATTGTTTCACAGATAGGTCACCTTGTTCCTCCAGTAACTCCAGAAAATTCAGTTCCAAAGTCATGTCCCTCCTTAATCTGATTGAGTCCCCCCCTGACATTTGCTCCCCAACCTTTCAAGCTGTTTTTGACTCTTTTTATTTTCTACTCGATAATAGAGACACTATCCACTGAGGGAATAGTAACATCCCAAGCTCTCTGCACCCTGTCCAAAAAATCAGGATGGGATGTCCAAGATTTCTTAAACCTAAACTCTTTATTTTTAGGAGTCATGGCCTCCCCAGTATCAACAATCAAATGACTGTGATCTGAGATGACTCTCGGATTCTTCCTAACATTAGTAAGAGGAAATAAATTCTCGCAATCAGAGGACATAAGTACTCTGTCCAGTTTCTCCAGAGTAGGATTCTTCTGATTATTGGTCCAAGTATATAGACCACGAGACATATCCATTTCTCTAAGTGAGTAGGACTTAATAATTGAATTAAAAACATCTGAAAATTTAGTCACACCCCAAGTTTATTTTTTCCAAAAGAATATCTCAAAATATTAAAATCCCCACCAATAAGGGTAGGAAGAGTCAAAAGAGAACAAACATTAGCAAAAGCAGCAAGGAAATCAGTCTTTTCTTTATCCTGTGCAGCCCCATACACCACCATAAGAGTAATTTCTTTATTGATTTTCTTATCTAACACATTAGCTTTAACAAAAAAATTGTCAACTGAGCCATTATTGATATCAAACCTAGAGGATTTGATACCACAGAGAATTCCACCAGATCTGCCAGTAGAGGGAGACCAAAACCAAAGGTAATTACTACCACGATCAAACTTTCTCCAAATCTCAGGGCCAACAACAGTTTTCATAGTCTCTTGTAGGCCAATAAAGTCAAAATCAAACACCCTAATCAAGCCCAGCATGTTAGTGGAAAAACCTCTCTTGCCCACACCCCTAAATTCAAGAAAACACCTATCATAATAACTTCTTTGATTTGGTCCTAATCCTTGGTCCTCCGCAATACCACTCTGAGGGTGGTTTGCATGGAACCTACTAAGGGACCAGGTGCCACCAAGGGGCACCCCCTAAGAGGAATTGGATATAGAGTTGGAGATAGATTGAGTGGATCTCCAGATGCATTGATCCTGGCACTACTCCTTGAGGGTGCAGGCTGAGCTGGAGTAAAGGAGGATGGAGCAACAACAGTAGGCAAGGGTTCACTGGCCATAACAGGGCTCTTATAAACTTCAGTGATGCGCACCTTATAGGGATGCACTTGTTGCATCTCATCAGTGTTAGCAGAAATAGCTGACACGGATTTGGATTGGCTTTTAGAATCAAAAGATGTCTCAGGTGATTCAACCACAGGCTGAAGGTTAGCACCTGGAATTTGTTGCAGCATCCCTTTCCACATATGGCCTTTATCACTCCTGGACTTGAGCAATTGCTTAAGAAATTCCTCATAGGTAAGCTCATTATGAAGTGGCTCTTCAGGATTTTCTACAACTCCAGCAGTCAAGAGCTTAGGAGTTGCGAGGTACTCTAAGTATTTGTCGTAGTAATCAACTGCAGGAGATGCATTAACCCTTGAACTAGACCCCTAAGGCATGGGGATCATCTGCCTCTGCTCATTGGGAACATACCCAAGTCTGTGAATTTGTGCATAAAATGAGTCATCGTCACTGTCAGCATCAATGCTCTCAGATAGTTTAGGTGCTTTTATTTTTCCCTTGTCGTCAGATGGTACAGTTTTTCCTTGCACAGACAAGTTAGAGCCCCCCAACTGCCTACCATAGGAGGTCCTAGCATCCCTCATAACCCCCCCCCCCCCCCCCCAGAGACTGGATGGGCAGCTGCTCGATTTGACCTAGGGGGTCCTGTCTAGCCCGCTTACGGGTGTGTTGTGACTCACCCCCTCCCATATTGTCCCCATCCTTGGCCCTAGAAGCAGCTTCAGAGGCAGAATTCTTGGTCTGCTTACTGACAGGAATTTCTCTTATAAACTCAATATCGTAGAACTTACTTGCAATGTTCACATTAGAAACAACAGGGGGAACCATCGACACATCAGCATTACCAATTTTGATATGAACATAATCAACATTATTGAGACTGTGCATGTCAACCAAAATTGTCCTCCCCACAAGACTGCCAATGAAAACAACTATTGGGCAGTTCCTATTGTCCAGGGGGATGCCTTTAACCTGAAACCAGGCAACATCCAGCTCTCCCGTAGCCCCGTACTCAGGAGTCCAGTGTGCAACCCTAATGACCACCCCAGGGATGGTTCTCAGGTGAGCATCACTGAAATGGATCCAAGCGTCGATATCTCTTGAACTAGGAAACCTCATCAGAAACTTCTTGGCTGCAAGGGGCTTAGCATACCACCTCCAGGTACAGCTCCTAACAGCCCATTGTAATAACTCCTTCTCGATCTCTCTCCCAGATGGATTCCCTTCCCGGACTTCAATAACATCCGGATGCATTTCCTTAGGAGGAGCTACATTCCTTATATCAGGTATTAAGAAAAAACCACCACCAAGGATAGCTGCGCCCACAAAGGGGGCTGCAACCTCCCACGGTTTAATCTCATTTAACAAAAACTTGTCACCATGATCATCACCACACATGAGGCACAAATTGTCTGTATCAAGGAATCTAGCCGCGTGGAGGGTCCTCTTTGCCACCTGGTTGGCCTTTTGGCCCTCTACTTTGTCCCATGGTCTTCGTCCCGAAAATTCTGAACCGTGCTCTTTGGCCTTGCCCTTTTTGGAGTCCCGAAGCTCCCGGAAAGTCTGAAACACTAAAAAGTACATTTTCTGGAAAAACAGGGTTAGAACCAAAAGAAGGGGGATTGTTTAGAAAATCCCCCAAATCATTATAAAACATGAATATAAGTTGCTAATATATAGGAAAAACAAGTAATAACATGCAAAGTTCATGTATGCATTTTACATGCATCAACATCCCCAAGCTTAACCCATGCTCGTCCTCGAGTATGAAGGTGATAAAACTAACATGGACTTTGCATATTGAAACAATCATGGGATATCAAGGAGGATTATTCATTCTACATATAATCAAATGATTAATACTAGAAATGAGTAGCAATATACAATTCATGTTGTAAGAAATATCAAATATGCAAGCAAAGATGCTTCATGAAAGTTCACAAAGTGTACAATGAAATAAAAGCACTATGGACCAAATGCATACACAAAATGAAAAATAAAATCCTATATTGGTCAAAGAACAGCATAATGGAAAATAGAAAATATGGTGGACACTTTGGAGAAAATTGAGTAGAGGTAAAACATGATCAAGTATTATTTAGCCTCTAAATTATTCAACTGAAATTACTAATTGAAATGTGGTATCCATTGATTTAGGACTCTCATTGCCCCTTTATCACTAGCATCTTAAATGGTGAATGTTGAAGTAATGTGAATGACAAGGTGGTCGAAAGCCTCATGCCCCGTGAGTGTGAAAACCTACTCCATGATTACTCAACTTAAGATTCCTAATAAGCTTTGTACAATCATAATTAGTATTAATGACATCATAGAGAACCGCAAAGAGGTACCTCTTGCCCCATGACATGGAAACAAGCCCATGTCACAATGACAAGACAAACAAACGGAGTAGAATCATCATCCTTTTTATTTTCATTCACTATTATGCATAGCTTCTTATTTTATTGTAGGATGTGTTGTAGAGTCACTCAGGTTGTAAGTAAATTTCCACCATGATAAAGCATGGCTTGGGTTAGCGTCACAATGCGTTTCTCTAGTCATATAGATACTTACTCATCAAAACTTACTATTCCTCTATTTCATTTCGGCATGGCAGGAGTACAAAAACAAAAGTACATGATATCAACCAAATGTAATTTTTGTGCAAAGCTTTCCGGTGATACACGTTTATAGCTAGCTCCCAACCACACACTTGTCAAACGCAAAACTTGTGGCTCCCATTATTGGGTCATGTTTATTAGATGCATAAAAAGTAAAGTGTGCCTTCAAAAGTTCGTGAGAGTCCTATCCCAAGTTCAACCCATGACAATTAATAAAGTGAATATCTTAATTTAGAACATAAATAACACAATAACATGGTGAACATACTCGGAATAGCAATGAAGCTAATGGGAAGATATGGTGGACTCACTGGAAATACTTGGCTAAGGAGTGTTGGAAACAAGTTTTTACTTGTTGGAATTTTTAAATTTTTGGCTAGCAAGAGGGAGATAGTTGACCAGCTACTATGCATGCATATGTCCATAGAACTACTCATTTCATGACATACTAAATAAACCAACAATTAACATCAAGGACATGAATAAGAGATAGCTCAAGACAACATTATTGCAAATTTCTACACATAAAAAGCATATAAATCATGCAAACTTATGCAGCTCTTCAAATCAACCATGGCATCCCTATTCCAAGTCATAATACTAGCATCCAATACATTCCAACCCTAAACTCCAGTATATCAATCTCATATAAAATGATGGGTGTGGTCTTATCAAAACAAAAATAAAAACAAAAACTAGACGCTTCAAGTCTCTACGATAAATGCTTTGCTTAGAAAAACAGAAAGTAGACGTGTGCTAACCAAAAGAGTGTAGCTCCAGTGGGGTGTTCATCACATCCCCAAGCTTATGGCTTTTACCATTCTTGGATGTCTTGAGGCACAACTCCTCTATTCCCTGTGAAAAAACTTCACAAAACATGTTTCTCCCATTCTTTTTCTGTGGGGTGAGATTAGCAAGGACAAACAAATCACACGCTTTCTGTGCAAAATTCCAAATTAAATGCTCCAGTAGATAGACAATAAGGTTCATTATGTTGTATGTTCACTCTCTTGCTTGAAAGAATCATGGAAATTCGATTCCCAAGCCCAAAGAGTGCATAAAACAAAAGAAGACAGAATCTGTCCAGAAAAGCAGCAGCAAAACGAACGTTTTTCCCTAAGCTAGACTCGTCAAAAAATTAAGCCAGTTTCTGTTCTTATAGAGGACGAAACGTTGCAGAACATACTAAAAAATTAGCTCAATCCGGCATACCAATAAAAAACGTAAAATCATACGGTGAGCAGACTCGTGCTGAAACAGACATTTCATGCACTAGGATAGCAACTTATAAGTCCAAATGGGTTTGACTTGACTCTTTATTGAAAACTCCAGAATTAAAACAAAAAAACTAATCTCTTGAGACAGCAAGAGGACACTAGGAAAATCCAAACAAAAACAACCAGGTTGCCTCCCGTAAAGCGCTTTCTTTATAGCCATATAGCTAGGCTTTACTTACTTAACATCATGATGGTTGGAGTGAGGTGGTTCAGCATCTCCAAGCTTGGATTCTTGTACTTATTTGATACATGTAGGGTGAGCCCAGGGGTACATCCCCAAGCTTGATTGGTTATCCCTCTTGATGTTTGTTCATCTCACTCAACTCTTCCTCCTGAAAAATTCTTCTTACACAAATCTCAACATAAAACTTGATTAGAGGGGTTAGTGCCTCCATAAATAAAATCCACATAGGTACAGAAAAGACACATCATGAGTTGATTCTAAATATTAACTACTATTACTACAGTTGTGCATTGCTCCTTGATTAAAAGAACCACACAAAACACAAGTAATGAGAGCAATGCAAAATAAAGACATAATCTGCCAAAAACTGAACAGCCCGTAAAGAGTGAATTTTTAGAGGCACCTAAGTTGCTCAAATAAGAAAACTTAAAACTAATGAAATATGTAGTGATAAATAAATATTGCTTTCGTAAATTACCAGGTCAAAACTCCACTTCTGTGATTTTAAACATTTTTCGCAGTGAAGTTCAGGAATCTGTTTTCTTGACAGCTAATTACTATTGTTTAATCCTATCTCTCATATAAGATTATTCTTGCCATTCAAGATGATAAATAAGACAGAAATGTGATGTTACATTAGTGAACTAATATTTTTATTGTTTTTAGCTTTGGAAAAAGTTTTAATGATAGAGACTTTGCAATGGTTTCATTGGCATGAACAACACATGTTCAAGGTCGACCCCAACTTCTCCATTACTCATCCTTCTCATTTACTTTCCCAATTTTTTTTATAAAATGAAAATCTTAAACTAAATGATACATAACAGTAGGTAAAGGCATTTTACATGTTTTAAAGACATAAATGTGTGCTCAAACCGAATAGGAAACTAAAGCATAAGGAACACACCAAAAAATATTAAACAATTTATTTTTAAGTCTAACCCATTTCCTATGCATTGGCATTTTGTAATGAAACAAATAAAAGAAGCACATAATAGCAAGCATAGAAAGGTAGATCAAGTGCAACTTCAATACTTTCAGCATAAAGAGGGGAAACTTAATATTGTTGAAATATGTGTAACCATGTTTCCCTCTCTCATAATAATTTTCAGTAGCATCATGAATAGATTCAACAATATGAATATCACATAAAACATTCTTATCATGAGCCACATGCATAAAAGAATCACTACTCTCCACATAAGTAAAATCCTCATTAGTGATAGTGGGAGTTAAACATTCATAATTTTCATTGCAATCATCATATATAGGAGGCATAGTATCATCAAAGTGAATTTTCTCCTCCAAGCTTGGGGAACTAGAAATATCATGCTCATCAAAACCAACTTCCCCAAGCTTAAAACTTTCCATAGAATCAGCAAGTATATCATTTTAATCCTCAATAGTAGGGGGACTAAAAATATCATATTCATCAAGACAAACTTCCCCAAGCTCAAGGTTTTCCTTAGCAATAAAGGTATTCAAAGAATTAGTACTACCACAAATATGATTGTTGTGCAAATAATTTTTCAGTTTCTCCTCAAACACTTCATGTCCTAATTCAAGGTAGATATTATACAGTTCTAAATTTTTTGTGTGTTTTAGGTTTATATGTTAGTATGCAATGCAAACAAGAATAAAAGCTTAGCACAACGCTCCCCGGCAACAGCGCCAGAAAAGTGCTTGATGACTTTCAAGTGCAGGAGATCAATTGTAGTACCTTTCGATATGTATTTGAGTGTCGAACCCACGAGGAGCTGAAGGTAAGCTATCTATTCTCTAAAGCCCTATAACCCTCTTATATGGCTGTTTATGCAAAGCAATAAGTTTGACTAAAAGGAACTAACTAATTAAAAGCAAGTGACGTGGAGTGTGGTTTGTCTAGTAACTAGTGAAGCAAGTTTAAAATGCAAGTAATCCTAAAGCAAGTTTCTAAGCACGTTTCACAAGTAGCAAGCAGCAAATATCTCAAGTATCTCAAGGGAGCAAGTGTTCTAGCAATAGGTGTTTCGTTCGTGTGGTTGTCACAATTAGTGAAGCACATGTTTTAGTCTTAGTTGTTTCTTCTAGGAAGGAGCCATGAATAGGTATAGTCAAGTAAATGATCTACAACCCCTTATGATGGATCATGTGGCCAAGTAAATGACTGCACAAGATTGATTAAGACATAAAGTCCCACCATAGCCTTACGTTCTAAGGTCCCCTATATATATCCCCCAATAACTTAACTTTGTGGCTCGGTCTCAGGTTACTGTCACTCCCAAGTCACAACCACTCCATTATGCTACCGGTGATCACCTTACATGCATTCCCCAACATATGCGTGCACTCATATATTGTACATAAAGACAATCATAGAAGATAACAAACTTGTATGCAACCAATCAACGAACTATTTCACCATTGCCAAGAACAATTCACTACTCAAACATAGACGGGGAGACACAATACATCAAGGGAATATAGTATTGCATCATACATCGTGTTTGCCAAGATATTACAGTGGAGAGATGGATCTGATCTTGCGGTCGATGTTGATGATGAACACGCCGGAGGGGGGTGGAGCCCTCCGGGGGTGATCCCGGCGGCCTTTCCCGCCTCCGATCTTCTACGGCGGCAGCCTTCTGTCTCTCTGTTTCGTGGTTTCGTCTCTCGGCACCTCCTCTTCCTCGAAAAGGCCAGGGGACCCTTTATATAGTCGTTTTTAGGTCACGAGACACTCGGGAGAAGAAAGATCGACGGCATCGGAGCCACGGGGGCAAAAAGGGGGCCTCTCACGCGGCCAAGGAATCTGGCCGCGTGGAGGGTCCTCTTTGCCACATGGTTGGCCTTTTGGCCCTCTACTTTGGCCCATGGTCTTCGTCTTGAAAATTCTGAACCGTGCTCTTTGGCCTTGCCCTTTTTGGAGTCCCGAAGCTCCCGGAAAGTCTGAAACACTAAAAAGTACGTTTTCTGGAAAAACAGGGTTAGAACCAAAAGAAGGGGGATTGTTTAGAAAATCCCCCAAATCATTATAAAACATGAATATAAGTTGCTAATATGTAGGAAAAACAAGTAATAACATGCAAAGTTCATGTATGCATTTTACATGCATCACTCATGGATCAAGAGTGGGATTTGTCCATCCAAAATGACGGAGAGATATACTCTGGGCCCTCTCGGTGATATCACATCGAAACCGCTTGCAAGCACGTGATATGATCCCAAGGATGTTATATCACGGGAACTAGAAAAGAGTACTTGTCGGTAACGAGATTGAACAAGGTATGGTTGATACCAATGATCGAATCTCGGACAAGTAAAATATCTCGAGACAAAGGGAATAGTTCACGGCGTTGTTGGTTCACACGATCACGAGAGTCATCGTTGAATAAATAGGAGTCACCACGGATTTCCAGATCCCGCTGTTGATTATTGATCAGAGAGGAGTATCGATCATGTCTATCTTATTCGCGAACCGTAGGGTGACACACTTAAGGTTCGATGACGCGTTTGAGAGGATACGGAATATCGAAGAATATTTTGGGCAGCACCGAAGTTGTTTCGGGGAAAATTGAAATAGTTCAAGGGGTTTTTCGTCGAACGGTTGTTAATAGAATTAACAAATGATTCGAGGTGCTATATGCAAATGTTTGTTAATAGAATTTAAAAAATGTTGAAATAAAGAAATAAAAATGTTTTATTTATTTATTGAAGAAAAACTCTTGGATTTTCTAAGTGGAGTTTTAAGGGAAAATGAGTGGGTGTGAGTGGAGTGTCCACTCACATCATGAGGGAAGAGGTGGGGGCACACCATGGGGCTGGCCGCACCCCCCTTGGGCTGCCTTCCCCCTCTCCTATAAAAGGAGGGTGAGATCTCTCCCTCATACACACACTTGCCCACCTCATTTCCTCTCCACCCGTTGCTCCATTCCATGGTCTCCGGCTTGGCAAAGCCCTGACCGTGGGATTCTTCACCACCACCACGCTGTTGTGCTACTGGAGTTCTGAGGGATCCTCTACTTCCGTGCCCCGCTGGATCGAGGGAACGGAGGTCGTCATCAACCGTATGTGTGACCGATCACGGAGGCACCGCCGGATTGCGGTGCACATCTTCTCGCTATCGGGATCGGTGTGAGTACGACTACGCCAACAACGAGATTTGATCTCGTAAGGCTTTGTGTCTTCGAGGGTATATGTTCTCCTTAACCCTCTCTTTGCCCGTAGCACTTTGTCTCCTAGATTAGATCTTGGCCTTTCGGGTGTCTCTCGCGTGGGAAAATTTTTGTTTTCTATGCAACGACCCCTTCAGTGGTATTAGAGCTGGATCTATGTGTAGATGTTTTGTACGGGTAGAACACATAGGTGTATGTGGGCGTTGATGATCATTTTATTACCTCCTTGATTATTTTATGATCTTAGTGGCATAGTGGGATGAAGCGGCCCGGACTAACCTTACATGTCCACGTACATGAGACTTGTTCCACAACTGACATGCAACTTGTATTGCATAAGTGGCTTGCGGGTGTCTGTTTCTCCTACTATAGTTAAGATCTAATCTACGAAGGGTTGTTAAAAATGTGTTTATCAACGTTGTGGTTGATGTTCGTAGGTATGAACGGTTCTATCCTCGAAAGCCCTAAGCCACGTAAAATGTGAAAAAATAAATTAGAAGCGTCTAACTAGTTTTTGTTGGGCATGTGATGTGATGGTCAATGTTACAAATTTGATTATGAGATGATCTATTGTGTAAAAAAATTGATATACCGGAAGGTATCCATATGGTTGTCTTATTATTGATGGACAATCAAGATTGGGGTGCCATGGTACTTGGTACCACGCCGGTGGAATGATGGAGATCATACCATAATGCACATGATGGAGATCAAGTGCAAGGAAGACCATATCATATCACGTTATCCTTACATGTGATGTCTGTGATGTTAATCCTTGTATGCATCTTTTTTTGCTTAGATAGCGACGGTAGCATTATAAGATGATCACTCTCACTTAATATCAAGATAATAATGTGTTCTTCCTTAAGTATGCACCGTTAAGAAAGTTCGTCGTTTCGAGACACCACGTGATGATCGGGTGTGACAGACTCAACATTCGCATACAACGGGTGTTTTCAAGCCTAGCATGTATAGACATGGCCTTGAAACACACGCAATACTACGGTTCTACTTGGCGAGCCTAGCATGTACAGACATGGCCTCGGAACACGTAACCGAAAGGTAAAGCATGAGTCATATGGATGATATGATGAACAGGTCGATGTTCGCCTTTGAAGCTACATCATCTCACGTGATGATCGGTTTTGGTGTAGTGAATTTGGTTCGTGTAATCACTAAAGACGACTAAGAGGGATGTTGTTTTTGAGTGGGAGTTCATGGTTTAATTTTGAATTAACTTGAACTTATTTATCATGAACAACCAATCAAAGTGAATTTGCACAAATTGTAGTATTCATTGGCATCCACATAACTACCTTACACTTATATTGTTGATTGAGATATAATTGTTATGATCTGGTAAAAATCATTTAAGATTGGTACCGTATTAGTGAAATTTAAAATTGAGTCATATTGTAGATTTTTGGTATTTCCTACCTAGCTCCATATGGTTAATGATTGATTGATCTAAAGAGCAACCAATTCCTACTTAGAATCTAGAGTCATGGTTGCTTCCATATTACTTTATCTTCAAAAGAATGTTTTGCTGATCAAGGTGATTTTGGAACTGAAAAGAGTTGTTTTCAGAAACAATCAAGTGAAAGATATATTGATATCTAGAAACTTATTTGTGGCAACATGACTGAGTATAATTTAGCGTGACAATGTTTGCTTATATTATCTGAATATATGCAATGATTGAAGACGCTAGGCATTTGAATATTCCAAGAAGTTGGGCGCTAAACAAAATTATCCTCTAAATTCCTTCCTTCGAGCTATAGTAGCTTAATCATAAAATTGTTATAATGGGATGGATTAAAAGTATGGGTAAAGTCGTTTACCTTACTTGGAGATTGCTAAGAGTGGAATCTAGAAGAATACTATTAATATGGTGATATTAGTAGAACAATCAAACTCAAAGTATGAATCAATGGATGATAGTATATGACTAACACGCCAAAGAAAATGAGCAAGTACGACTAGCATTGTTTGATGTTGAATGATTCTTCTATAAAGGAAAGGGAATATTGAAAATAGAATTACAAAAAGATATATGACAGAAAAAGAAGATAACCGGAAAAGTCCAGCTCAGGAGTATATGCTTGATATACAAGTTATAGATGTATTACTAGTTAACAAAGTATTTTTGGGTATTTTGATACCACATTGGTTGGTATGAGTTGTCATACAAAGCAACACAATGCAAGAAATACAAGGGCCTAAAAGGAACTAGTAATAGATGTGGAATCGATTATGACAAGAACATAAATAAAGTGTTATTGTGTTCATTGTTGTATCAAACCAAACATTCAAGATTTATTTTAAGAACTTAATAAGTTGTTATTTTGTTCTGGTCTTTTGTGAGAACAAATGAGATTGTTCAAACTATGACCATATTCCATAATTGATGGATATGTTAATATAAATCATGTTGGTAAAGTAAACATATATAAGAGTAAATGCTAAACGTTGCAAGACGTAAAAGAGTTTCACTTAAATAGTGACACCACCATTTTAGTTTATATCGGAAAGGAAAACATGAAGGAACTCCATATTGATGGACTTCCGGAGTCATTTTATTTTGAATAAATTGACGCTTGTGAGACCTCTTCCAAAAGATGACTAGAATTCCGTTCTTAGGCCAAAGTAGAATGGACGACTAATTTAGTGGAGATTATACATATTGATGTATATAGTCCATTATGTGTAGTCATGTATGGTGGATTAATTCTTTCCTTCATAAAATTTTGTCAATGATTTGAGTAGATACGTGAGTATATCTATTTAAAGAGAACGGAGTTTGACTTTTGAATTGGTTCAAATAGTTGTTAATATGAATTAAAAATCAATGTAACAAGATAATCAAGTATTTATGATTGGATCATAAAGGATAAAGTTTGAGTTACAAGTTTAGCAAAGCATCTGAGAAGTTGCAGAATTGTTCTACAACTTATATTACTCGAATTACCCCACATTAGTTTGGAGTGTTTGAGAGAAAAAATCAAACGTTGTTTGACATGGTAAGATAAATAAAATACCATTATAATTTTGTAGTTCATACATTAGTGACAACCGTTTTTCCACTAAAAAGAGCACCATCATGATCCGTTGAAATTGACAACATATAAGATATGGTTTGGGTAGTGACCCGAATTGTCAATTTTCTTAAGTTTTGGTATGCATAGCATGTGTAAAATGTTTACAACCAAAATGGGATACATATATGTTTATAAGGTTATCCCAACGAATCTATTGGGTATTTCTCCTATCACCGACCAAAGACAAATGTTGTTTGTTAGAAAGGGTTGATTTCTCGAGAAAGTAGTTCTTGCGAAATAAGTGAGTGGGAGGAAAGTACAAACTCAATGAGATTAGAGAATCTTCGTTACCATGTCAAGAGTAGTGCAGCACTGGAAGTTGTTCCAGGGTTTCCTATTTTGACTAAGTAGAAGACACTACATGTGATTGTAGATACTTCGAATGGGTTTGCGAACTGAACCTCAAAAGTCCTAAAACTTTATACTTAGACCAACTTGTAGTTTAAGAGTAAAGTGTTGTTTTGACAACAAAAGGACTTGGACCTTATAAAGGAAGCAAATGATGGGCCCTGACTTCGTAAAATTGACTATGAGTCATTATATCCGCCATAGTATCCTTGTATGAATATCAAGTATGTGACTTGGTAGTCCTTTCGATAGGCTTGATGCCTAACGATAGCAAAAGGGTCTATATAGAGACAAAGACATGGATTTTTATATCCTTTAAAAGTTGTACTTATCGAAAAGTTGTTTTTGACGAAGTTCAAAGAGTTGACTACTACAAGATTTTGATCTTCCGTGGTGATGCTTTAGTCTTTGCGGATAGTTCTAGCAAAAGTTACATATTATGATATGGTAGTTGAATAACAAAACCAACTCTTCTCTCGAGGAAGTTTGATCAAAGATGTGTACTTGACACAGTCTGAGAGTTTTATAAAATTCAAAAGGTTGCTAGAAAGGTATGCACACTTCAATGGTTGAAGTGAGCATAACGAAGTTGAAATCTTTACCTTAATGAAGTTATCAAAAGAGTTTGATTCCATCAGGAACGATAAAGATGCTTGTAGAGTTACAAGAAATTAAGTGGGAGCGCTATGACATATTTCCAATACTTTATGTAGCTGACATATGGTTGATTGGAAAATATGTAATTTTAAATTAACACGGTTAAGATTTTATTATTGATGAAAGGCTTAGAAGATATTGGACATCGATATGTATAAGAGATGGATTGGAGCGTCTGATATGATTGAAGCCAAATTACATAGATGAAATATTGAAGTAAGTCAATATCAAAATGACAAGAAGGAGTTCTTGTCACATGGAAAATAATTGAGCAAGATTCAAGTGTTTTGACACATATTGAGCATCATTGAAATTGAGATTTCTAAGTCATGTTTCCATGCTATGTACACAACCAGATAAGTTTTATGCTATAAAATGTTATAGCAGGATAATTCATGTGATGATTAGACAACTGTGGGAGAGATCCTTGTGTCATTTTAGAAATGCTAAGTATATGTTTTCCTATGTAGTAATGACAAAATATCAGTTGTAATACGTTACACTAATAGTCTTTTCATTTATTCAAGTAATTTTATCTCAATTAAAATATGTGATGAAGGGTAGCACAATAGGCTGGAAGAAAGTTCCATGCTGGATTTGAAAGAGTTTCAAAATTAAAATATTGTGACAGATACTACAACGAAGGCTAAAGTATATCATTGTGTTGACAACTGATAATAAGCGTATTTTGTGTCAAGGAGTTCTTTATTGAACTTGGTGAATTTCCAAGAATGCTGACACTATGAAACTACATTTTCACAATGTTAGTAACATTAGTTTAAGCTGAGGAGTTAAGGTATCACCGGAACTTGGTGAATTTCCAAGAATGCTAACACTATAAAGCTACATTTTCACAATGTTAGTGACACCGGTTTAAGCTAAGGAATTAACGTTTCACCGATTGACCATATATATACAAAGCCATCTCATTAGAGAATGAGTGATGCGTGTAGACGCAAAGAACATGCAAATACAATAGGACCTGAACAATTCAGATCTTTTTTATGACGTTTACCACATGCGAAGCATGGTAATAACACTGGAACGCCATATGTGTTTAGTGCTTACAGACTAGATTATTGACTCTAGTGCAAGTGGGAGACTGAAGGGAATATGCCCGAGAGGCAATAATAAAGTGGTTATTATCTTATTCCTTGTTTATGATAAATGTTTATTTTTCATGCTAGAATTGTATTAACCGAAAACGTTGATACATGTGTGTTTAATAAACAAACAATGGTTCCTAGTAAAGCCTCTCTTTTAACTAGCTCGTTGATTAATAGATGGTCAAGGTTTCCTGATCATGAACATTGGATGTTGTTAATAACGAGGTCATGTCATTAGAAGAATGATGTGATGAACACATACCCAATATCAAGATAACAATACGATCAAGTCATTTAGTTTATATTGTTATATCTTGCGTACGAAGTAACTTATTCCTTAGACCATGAGATCATGTCAATCACTGATACCGGAAGGGTGCTTTGATGTCATCAAACGTCACACCGTAACAGGGTGACTATAAAGGTGCCGTTAGGTATTCGGAAAGTATTAGTTGAGGCTCATGGATCAAGAGTGGGATTTGTCCATCCAAAATGACGGAGAGATATACTCTGGGCCCTCTCAGTGATATCACATCAAAACCGCTTGCAAGCACGTGATATGATCACAAGGATGTTATATCACGGGAACGAGAAAAGAGTACTTGTCGGTAACGAGATTGAACAAGGTATGGTTGATACCAATGATCGTATCTCGGACAAGTAAAATATCACGAGACAAAGGGAATAGTTCACGGCGTTGTTGGTTCACACGATCACGAGAATCATCGTTGAATAAATAGGAGCCACCATGGATTTTCAGATCCCGCTGTTGATTATTAATCGGAGAGGAGTCTCGATCATGTCTATTGTTGGGAATATGCCCTAGAGGAAATCATGTATGATGTAATTCCCACTGTATTCATAAAGTTATTAAGTTGTCCTTGTTTTGAACATCTGATATATGTCATTGAATATGTGATTCGATTGTGGAACTATATATTCATGTTGTTCATACTAGATTGTCCTTGGTCATTTAGGTTGTGCTGGACACACACCCTAGACTAATGTGAGTGTTGGCTGATGACACGGTTCCACTTGTCATGGGCATGGTGATGTCATTCCAACGTTCACGGACTTGACTAAAGAGTTTAGCAAGTCGGACTGACCCACATTGAGATGCAACGATCAAGTCGTCATTTGCATGTCTCAATCAATGTAATCCTTAGACCTGAGGTTGTCGCACAATCCGAGTTGTGGATCACCGACTTAGGTTCTGTCAAACGTTGTTCTGTGACAAGGCAACTATAAAGGCAGAGTTCGGGTCGAATGAGAAGCAAGCTGCGTGATGTGGATAATCAAGAAGGGATTTTGCCCGTCCGAATGGAGAGATATTCTCTGGGCCCTCTCGAGTGATATGATTCAGGAAGCATGGCCATGCGCGACTCATTTAAGTGTTAACTGTGTCGGTTGACTAAGAGTTAGTCAGATGAATCACATGTCACAGATCGAGAAGAGAGTTGAGCTATTTAAGGGATGACGATAAATCGCCTATAGCTCGACAAGGTATATCGTGAGACAAAAGGGACTAAGATGAATATCACATTGAAAGGTATGTCGTCATGACTCAATGGTACTTGGGAGTCGGCACGTTCTGCTAGGAGCCGCTACCGATTGATCGATTGGGAGTTGGACTCCAATCGTGTCCAAGTCGCCATGAGCCTGTAGGGTCGCACACTTAAGAGCGGGAGCAAGTATTGGTCGGGTTGGACCCGAACCGGAAATGGACTGGTTTTGTGAGTCGGACTGACAGAGGGAATGGGCCACAAGTGTTGTGAAGCCCATCACCATACGCTATATAAAGAGGGGCGCAGGTTGCCCAGCGGGCAAATTAGTCCACTCTCCCATGCGTTGGGAACCCTAGCCCCACTCAGTCCAGCCGCCGCACCGGACCTAGCAGTCCGCCGTCGGAGCTCCTCCTCGTACGTGTGGATACCGGCAGAGGTGTTGTACGTTCAGCACTTCGACGTTCGAGGGATTGGATCGGCCGGATCGGATCGTGGGACTGCACTGCCCCGACGCGCTTCACCGATAATCCGCAACCGCGCGTCTAGTGGTAATCATCGTGGCCTTCTACCTCGGCTAGATCTTGGAAGCATCGCGTAGGAAAAGTTTTTGTTTATCTCTACGCGTTCCAACAGTGGTATCAGAGCGGAAGCTTCTGGTATTAGGCCCGAGATCCGTACATATGTGATATGTAGTTAGCGTTAGATGTGATCTAATTGCTGTTTTGGTGGTCGGTCTATGAGATAGATCGGTTTTGTACAAGGTTGATTGGATCAATCGTACTCGGGGTTAATGGATGATCTGGTTTCCGTGATCATACTGCTAAAGTCGTGAAACAACTTACCCCTACCGGTCGGTTTCCGCCATCGGGGTATACCGTGACACATAAATCCAGTTGCAGTGATCGAAGATCAAAGAGTTTGGTCGAATCGGAATACGGATCAGATTCGGGTAAAATCGTTTTATCCGATGAAGAAATCCATGATCGGAATGCAGATGAGATCTGCGTTTTCCGAAATCGTAGCGCCTTAGATGTCGTTGCGAGTTCACAACGCCGGTAGATATCGTATCTATGCATAACTTGTTTTTGCAGGAAGTTGTGAATGGTATGGCTTATGTGCATGTGATGTGTGTAATCCATACATGATCTGCGTATCATGTTTATGTCAGCCGGCTGGAGCCTAGGTGCTGTCATTTTATTTTATACCGGCCTGCGTGTCGGATTCTCTATGTAAATTTTTATTTACTAGCTAGTGTAGCTTGTTGGAGAACCCGGTGGCATGCAAGTCGATGTACAAGTCGGCTACATGGAGTAAGATGGCACGTGACAAGAGTTGGCACGAGTCGACTTACAAGTTTTGTGGAGATGGAGATCACCATGAAGAGAGCCATACCATTTCACATTATAATTGCTTTATTTGTGTTATTGTTATGTCTCTATTTACCTCTATTTAGATAGTTGGTAGATTTTTTAATCCCTCAAAGAAGGTCTAGTCGGTCGCCCCGCCAGTGCTGCACCATCACAAATCGGACATTCTTGGTAGTGGGCTCATAAAATTGAGGTGCTACCAATTCTTTCCGGTTAGGTGGGTTTGAGTCGGACTCTTACAAGAAGAAGCACTTGGTAATCTAGACGAGTCCATCACAACGGTTGTGGGGCTCGGGGCGAGGTAGGTTGGGAGCCGGGGCATGTGATGTCACCCAACTAACAGGAGTCGTATTGGATACGATTGGCAAGGTGTTGCCTACCTAGATCACTTGACGGCTAGCGGTGATGCTAAAGCTCACTAGTCGGCTTGCTTATTTAGGATCTTGAATCACTTAGCAACCATCGGAGGGATGTTGGTTCTAGTGGGAGCATAAGTATTAAAGCGTTTAATATGCCTGCTCTTTTATAAATACATGTCTTAAGTGTTTTTGCGTATTTTCTGTTGTAGATCAATGGCACCTAGCAACCTTCCTCAGTTGTCCGCGTTTGCGTTGAGATCAATCCTAGAGAAAGATAAGCTTAATGGAACTAATTTCACCAACTGGTATCGTAATCTGAGGATAGTCCTCAAGCATGACAAGAAAGAACATGTTCTAGAAACTCCACTTCCAGAAGAGCCTGATGATGATGCGACTGTCGCTGTCACAAATGCCTACCGTAAGACTAGAGATGAGTCTACGGAAATTAGCTGTCTTATGCTTGCACACATGGAACCGGACTTGCAGCAGCAGTTCGAGAATGTTGAGGCCTACGATATGATCGAAAGCCTCAAAAGTATGTTCCAGGCTCAGGCAAAGACCGAGAGGTATCAAGTCTCTCAAGTTTTGCTGGGCTGTAAGCTGAAAGATGGCGATCCACTGAGTCCGCATGTAATCAAGATGATTGGTTACATTCAGTCTTTGGATCGGCTGGGCGTCCCACTTAACGAAGAGTTCGCTACTGATATAATTCTGAACTCTCTTCCTAGAGCGTATGGTTCGTTCATCTCGAACTATCATATGCATGGTATGGATAAGAGTATCACTGAATTACATGGGATGCTCAAAACGGCAGAGGCTGATATCAAGAAAGGCGCCAGTCAAGTGTTGATGGTGCAGAATAAGGCTAAGTTCAAGAAGAGTTCTTGGACTAAGAAGAACAAGGATAAGTCAGGAGGTAGCGCCCATGGCCCTGTCCAGAGTGCTCCCTCAAAGACTAAACCTTCTCCTACAGCCGGAGCCAATTGCTTCTATTGCAAGCAAGATGGCCACTCGAAGAGGAACTGCACCAAGTATTTGGCTGACAGAGCCAAGAGTGGAGGTGTGACTTCCAACTCAGGTACGCATGTGTGCAATGTTATAGACATTTATCTTGCTGATGCGCTTAATAGTTCTTGGGTATATGATACCGGATCAGTTATTCACATATGCAACTCGTTGCAGGGACTGGTAAGAACTAGGAGCGTGGCAAGAGGAGAGGTTGACATTCGGGTCGGCAACAAGGCGAGAGTCGCTGCGTTGGAAGTCGGCACGATGCAACTTCATTTACCTTCAGGATTTATTTTGGAACTAAATAATTGTTATTATGTTTCAGCGCTTAGTCGAAACATTATTTCCGCCTCATGTTTGATGAGACAAGGTTATGAGTCGAATATTAAGAATAATGGTTGTTCTTTATATTTGAAAGATATGTTTCATGGCTTTGCACCCGTTCAGAACGGGATATTTATTTTAAATCTTGACAGTGAATCGGTCTATAACATAAATGTTAAAAGGTTGAAACCAAATGATCTGAATATGACTTACTTTTGGCACTGTCGGCTTGGTCATATAAGTTGGAAGCGCATGAAGAATCTCCATGATGATGGACTTCTAACTTCGTTTGACTTAGAGTCATTCGAGACATGCGAATCATGCCTACTAGGCAAGATGACCAAGACACCTTTTGCAAGGAGTTGTGAAAGGGCGTCCGACTTGTTGGAACTAATACATAGTGATGTATGTGGACCAATGAGCACGACAGCCAGAGGTGGTTATGAGTACTTCATTACCTTCACTGATGATTTGAGTAGGTATGGATATATCTATTTGATGAAACACAAGTCGGAAGCCTTTGAAAAGTTCAAGGAATTCCAGAGTGAGGTACAGAATCAGCTCGGCAAGAAAATAAAGTTTCTACGATCGGACCGTGGAGGCGAGTACATGAGCCATGAGTTTGATGACCATCTAAAGAGTTGTGGAATACTTCCTCAACTAACTCCGCCGGGTACACCGCAGAGAAACGGTGTATCGGAACGGAGAAATCGGACCCTGTTGGACATGGTACGATCAATGATGAGTCGGACAGATCTACCTTTATCATTTTGGGGTTATTGTCTAGAAACTGCAGCTTTCACACTAAACAGAGTACCACCAAAGTCAGTAGAGAAGACACCACATGAGATGTGGACTAGTAAAAAGCCAAGTTTGTCTTTTCTTAAGATTTGGGGTTGTGAGGTATTTGTCAAGCGACTTCAGTCGGACAAGCTCACGCCCAAGTCGGATAAGTGTATTTTCGTGGGGTATCCGAGGGAAACCTTGGGGTACTACTTCTACAACCGGGAAGAGGGAAAAGTGTTTGTCGCTCGGAATGGTGTCTTCCTTGAGAAAGAGTTTCTCAGTCGGGAAGTCAGTGGGAGAATGGTGCAACTCGAAGAAATTCGAGAGGAACCAGCTAGGGGCGAGTCGGCAATGGCCTTGGAGGCTGAGCCGGTCGTGGTACCTACACCGGTTACAGCACCTGAACCTCGGAGATCTGCCAGATTACAGAGTGCTCGAGATGTTTTACTGTTAGACAGTAATGAGCCGGCAACTTATTCGGAAGCGATGGTGGGATCTGATTCCGAGTCATGGCTTGGAGCCATGAGATCCGAGTTAAAGTCCATGGATGAAAACCAAGTTTGGAATTTGGTTGATCTGCCTGACGGTGCAAGACCCGTCGAGTGCAAATGGGTCTTTAAGAAGAAAATTGATATGGATGGAAATATTTCTGTCTATAAAGAACGACTTCTCGCGAAGGGGTTCCGACAAGTTCAAGGAGTTGACTACGACGAGACCTTCTCGCCCGTAGCGATGCTTAAATCAATTCGGATCATGTTAGCCATAGCATCCTATTTCGACTATGAGATATAGCAGATGGATGTTAAGACGGCTTTCCTTAATGGAAATTTAACTGAGGACGTGTATATGATACAGCCCGAAGGTTTTGTCGATCCAGCTAATGCTGACAAGGTATGCAAACTTCAGAAATCCATTTATGGGTTGAAGCAAGCATCTCGGAGTTGGAACATTCGCTTTGATGAGGTAGTCAAATCGTTTGGCTTCATCAAGAGCGATCATGATTCTTGTTTATACAAGAAGTTTAGTGGGAGCAAAGTAAATTTTCTAATCTTACATGTGGATGACATATTGCTGATTGGAAATGATGTCATGATGTTGCAAGAAACTAAAGAGTCATTGGAAAGGAGTTTCTCAATGAAGGATTTGGGTGAGGCAACTTACATATTAGGAATCAGGATCTATAGAGATAGATCAAGGCGGCTCATTGGATTGAGTCAGAGTACATATCTGGACAAAGTTTTGAAGAAATTCAAAATGCAAGAGTCCAAGAAGGGATTCTTGCCGATGTCCCATGGCATAAAACTTAGCAAGACTCAGTGTCCTTCGACGACTGATGAGCAAAGTCGGATGAGTGTGATTCCGTATGCTTCGGCAATAGGATCCATCATGTATGCCATGATTTGTACTAGGCCAGATGTTTCCTATGCTCTAAGTGTTACGAGCAGATACCAGGCTGACCCTGGCGAAGCCCACTGGGCAGCGGTTAAAAATATCCTTAAGTATTTGAGAAATACTAAGGAAATGTTCCTAGTTTATGGAGGTGATGAGGAATTCAGTGTAAAGGGTTACACGGATGCGAGTTATCTCACCGAATCAAATGATTCTCGTTCGCAATCTGGATACGTGTTCGTAATGAACGGAGGAGCTGTGAGTTGGAAGAGTTCCAAGCAAGATACGGTGTCTGCATCTACAACAGAGGCTGAGTATATTGCTGCCTCAGAGGCGGCAAAGGAAGCTGTTTGGATCAGGAACCTCCTGATAGACCTTGGTGTGGTTCAGTGCGCGTCCAATCCTTTGGACGTATATTGTGACAACAATGGTGCTATCGCACAAGCCAAGGAACCTAGACAACACCAGAAGAACAAACATATACTCATGCGATACCATCTCATTCGCCAGTTTGTCGAACAAGGTGATATCAAGTTATGCAAAGTACACACGGATGCAAACATTGCAGATCCGTTGACAAAGGCGCTACCACAGCCTAAGCATGAGGCACACACGAGAGGTATGGGCATTAGATGCCAGGATGATTGACTCTAGTGCAAGTGGGAGACTGTTGGGAATATGCCCTAGAGGAAATCATGTATGATGTAATTCCCACTGTATTCATAAAGTTATTAAGTTGTCCTTGTTTTGAACATCTGATATATGTCATTGAATATGTGATTGGATTGTGGAACTATATATTCATGTTGTTCATACTAGATTGTCCTTGGTCATTTAGGTTGTGCTGGACACACACCCTAGACTAATGTGAGTGTTGGCTGATGACACGGTTCCACTTGTCATGGGCATGGTGATGCCATTCCAACGTTCACGGACTTGACTAAAGAGTTTAGCAAGTCGAACTGACCCACATTGAGATGCAATGATCAAGTCGTCTGTCGTGGGTAATCACGGCAGATGTTACCAGGGGTAACTGATCTTGGGGCAAGTCGACACAGGCGTTTGGGAGAGGGTTTAGCTCAAGGGAAGACATGGTGCAATTTGATCTGATAGCCGGCAATCGAAGTCGCCGGATCTCTATTCTCGATATGATAATTCGATTAGGGTTCACACTGGATGCTCGATATCACGCGATATTGCTAGGGTTCTTAGATCTCTATCTAAACTATATCCGGGGGTCGGTTTATAAAGCACCCGTACCCCCTGGCTTGTTCTACAAGGCGTATCCTGAATCCTACCCGGACACGGCGCACTAACCCTAACTTTCCTTTACAGTAACCCACAATCCGGGTCATTGGGCCTACAAGCTTGGGCCTTCACAAGTTTCCCCATCCTTAGCCGGATCCTGCACATCATCCCTTGAGCCGGGTTATTCCTTGGAGCTTGGCCTACCGGGTTAGCATCCCCCTGTCAGTAGTCCCCAGAATAGCCTGGGCTTCACGGATCTCCTTGAAGCGCTTGCTATTCCCTGCAAAGATATCGATCATACGGGTATATGAAGATCGGGTTAAGATGTTTTGATATTCAGCTAGGCCTTGCTCCTTGGTGGCCATGTAATAACCCCAGCTTTCCCTCCAAACACCTTGGTTCAAACTTCTGGGTCCAAACCATAATAACAATACCAAGATCCTATGCTCGATAACCAATCCCGTCATCACGGGACGAATCCCCTTCTTCCTTTTATCCGGATGCTTTGCTCAATACTTGGCGCACATCTCGCAGAAACTTTAAATAAATAGCCGTTTACCCCCACAATTCTCGGCTTCCACTCACCAAACCGAGCTTATCCATTTGCACTATAAAAAAGCCCCTTAGGAATGACCCGAACCCTAACGGCTCATTTCCTCCATTCCATTCCTTTCTCCCTCTGAGCTCTCTTTCTCCCTGAGCGCCACCACGGAAATTCCGCGCTCGTCACCGGAACCCATCGCCCGGAGATTACGTTCCGCCACCGTTCGCCCCGCGCCGCCGCCAAGATCCGCCGGCGAATCCTCATCCGGCCCACCAAGAACCGCGAAGGGACACCAGGCCTGCGCCATCTGCCTCCGCAAGGCTTCCCTCAGATCTCCTCCGGTAAATCTTTTGCACCTATCAATTTTCCCTCGCAACCTTTGATTTTTTCCTCAGATTAGATCCAGATCGGCCCGCCTCGGATTTCTTGACTAGGCCGAATTAGAATACCCATAATCTCTTCTAGCTCGCACAAAGGACGAAGCGCATGCTCCAATCCGCTCCCCTACTACCCACAATCATTATTCTTGCCACAAATCCAAAGATAAAACTTCCAATCTAGGCTCGAACTACCCAAATTTTCCGCCTTCGAATCAATCACCCGGCTAGACCATTCCTTTTCAGTTCCTTTTATTCACGTCTGGAACTTAAGCCGCCGTCCATTGTATTCAAAAGGCTCCTTCATCATTTAGATCCTATAAATTTCACCACAATGCCTGATACCCGGAAACTTTCAAACTTTGCTCTGCAGGCTAACACCCGGATCTCCCGTAACTTTTCATACCTCGATATTATCCGGCCTATACTTAGCCGGCTCGCAACTTTTATGTCTTAATTTCCTTCTTACCTTGTACTCTGCAGGTCAGCCATATGGCTCCCAAGAAACAGGGGAAGACCCCAGCCAAGGCCAAGGCCACCAACACCATTTCCGCCAACTGGGCGCGGTCTATGGTCACAAAGGCCAAGTTGGAGGAGCTGGTGGAACTGGGAATTCTTCCTCCTCAGGAAAATATCCAATGGAGGGTACCGGGTAAGGAGACCCGGCCCACCCCTACAAAAGATGAGGTAATCTGTTTCGTGGATCATGTGACCCGGGGTTTTCGACCACCGGGTCACCCCTTTTTCCGTGACATACTTAGCCACTACGGCCTTCGTGTCTTTGATATCGGACCCAACTCTGTGCTAAATATTTCCCATTTTATTGTCCTTTCCGAATCCTACTTGTGCACTCCGCCAAGTCTAGCTCTTTTTATTGAGCTTTTTCAATGCAAGCCATGCCGCGAAAGCGGTGATGGGGCGCTTCTCACTTGCGGCGGGGTTTCGATCCAGCGCCGCAAAAACTCTCTAATGCCACCCCTCACCCTCAATTCCCATGTCAAGCATTGGCAGCTCTCGTACTTCTACTGCCAGGACACTTCCCCACCCGGCCAAAAGAAACTGCCGGGTTACTCGGAGGGTCTTCTTGATATTTCTGATAAGTTTAGTGCCTTCGCCCCTAACTCGGATAGGGAGGCAATTCAACCCTTGCTAGCCAAAATTGCTACTCTTACAGCCCAGGGCCTCATCGGGCTCAATCTAGTAAAGACCTGGGTCGATTTTAGGATTCAGCCCAATTCCATCCGCACAAAGTTGATGTGCGAGTATTCAGGAGAACCTTCCGATCCGCTCCGATACTCCGATAACATCTTCGCACCTGGCGACACCCATAAAACCATCAAAGGTTTTTTGACGGAAAAGCTCGAGGTAATCCGGAACATATCCGGGTTAGAGCCCTTCACGCTTGAAAACCCCGCCCCTGAGGTAAAAGTCCGACTCTGACGCCCTTACTTTCATTCTTTCCACTTGATACAGTTGGTAACCTGTGCATTAACACCTTTCAGGCTGATGACGATTTTTGGAAAATCAACGCCTCCCCTAGCTCCGAAAGTCCATAGGAGCAAGAGGCTGTTCACTCGGATGAAGGTACTCTTTGAATTTTATTTGATTCCTTTGAACTCGTCATAACCCCTTCATTTTCAACCATAACTTTGATGATATTTCAGAACAAGAGGATGATGAGGAAGAAAACTCGGATGGCAAAGTAGAATCTGCCAGCGACGAGGACGAACCGGAACCGGCAACCAAAGTCGGATCCAAAAGAAAAGCTCAAGAGGCCACTTCCAAGGTTTCATATCCCCTCCTCGCATTCAATTCACATCACCTTAATGGTATACCTGAGTTATCTTGACATTATTCCACTGGCCATTCTTGAAGGAGTCGCCCATGATCAAGCGTAGGTCAACTCGAAGTAACCCGGGTGACAACGTCATCAACCCGGGTATTTCTTCGACTCCCACTCGGCGGGCTGGTAATTATTCTATCTTTTCTCGACCGGCACATTCCCCTTGAACTATTCTTATATGACATCTAACCTGACAATTTTCAGCCTCTCCCGAGTCTGATGACGGGTTTCCTTGTGACTTCGCGGTGAACACCGGGTAAGATCCCCTTCCGGATGCTCTTCCACACTTCATCACCCTTTCCTGGCCGCGTATTTTAACTGCTTCTTGATAACATTTACAGGGCCACGGTCGTCGTTAGCGACCAAGAGGGCATGGAAGACGAGGGCCCGGGTCAGGGGAGCCCGGCCGATAAGACTACTGCCGTGTCTGGCGGTGAAAAACAAACATCGCCGATTAAACCGGACGCCCAAGAAACCGAGTATCCAATTGCTTCCCATGCGAGCAAGAAGAAGAAAGCCACAACCTTGGGTGCCGAAGGAGTGTCGGATTCCAATGCACAAATGACCCGGGTTCCGCCTCCCTCTAAGAAGAAAACCTCTTCTCGGAATTCCCAAGGCCCCGGGTCTTCTGATACGGGTAAAGATACTTTTGATCAATTGATGAACACGCTCCTCACCATGAAGGCTTCAGAGGGCGATATTTTAGAGCGCATGGCTGCAGAGCACCAGGTAAAAGCGCTTGTCATCTCATATTGCATATCTAGTCCCCAAGTTCCGAGTATGACTTGCAAAAGTTATGCTTGGTACTTCACGCCAAATTTATCTTATCATAACATCCAACTGATGCTTGCCTTCCTTTCTACTTACAGGCACAGATAACTCGGTCTGATGAAACTTTACTGAAGACCGAACAACGTCTTCTTGCCGAGATAAAACGACGGGAAATCCTTGAGGATGACATGGAAACTTTGAAGAAGGATGTTTCCAAATATAAGAAGAAGTGCCTCACCGCTCGGACCGACTTGAAGAATTTATCGGATCAAATCACCGACACTTACCAGATCTTACTCAGTAAGTTTTTGTCTGCCGACTAATTTCATGCTTCTTGTTATGCACCACTCTGGGTTACTGATACCTTCTTGCTTCTGTTTCAACTGCAGGTGCCAACCTTGCACCTCCAGAGGAAGATACTATTGCCAAGGCTAGGACCCTGAAGACTGTGCTCCGGACTTTCTTTGCCGGCACAAAATTTATATTGGACGCCATACATTGGCCCACAGAAGCCTATCCGGGTGAAGAGAATCTCGTCCAAGCCTGCTCCACTGTGCCTGGCTGGATTGAACTTTGGAAGCGTTCGTCCTGCCGCATTGGAATAACCCGGGCATTGACCTTGGCCAAAGCCTACTTTCCGAAGCTTGACCCGGCGAAGATAATATCCGGGTTTCCCGAGTTCAAGGCGGATGGTGCCAAATTTACGCCTAAGGACTTCAAGGCCATTCAGTCAGCAGTGCGCCCCTCTGCTACCTCTTTAGCCGATAGCTTGGACCTGAATACGCTAATGGCTGCGTATGACGCCGATGGCAAAGTTATCACAGAGGAAGCACCCCCGCCCTTTGACCTCTTGGAGAAGTGGGCTGATCACTCGGCCAAAAAGAAGGAGGCAACTGCGAAGAGGGAGGCCGAGTTAAAATCAGGGCCATCCGCCTCTACACCGTCCGTCCTTCCACCTATCCGCCCTGGCGCGGTGAGTCCGGGTGGCTCTGCCAGGAAAGCTAAGCCGCAGGCCCAGGAGCAAGACCCGGAAGATCACACTCAGGAGGCCGAGTAGGGTGATGATGTCATAATACCTTAATCACGTGGGGCCTTTTCATTTGAACTATTTGTCCTGCCAATGGTGCGCCTGTGCACTTCTGATACCAATGCCATAACTTGTAATGTACTTCTATTCGGTGACATATTTTTGCGGCTTTCCCTGCCTTTTGATAATCGTGCTATTTTGTCTGTTCTTTTGAACTTGTTCTTGATACCCAGCTTTCTTTTTAGCTCCCTTTGTAAGACTCGGTTTTCCGAGTACTAGGAGTTTTAATACGTGGGCTTTTTCTTTAAGTCCCCAAGACTCGGATGGTGAGGTTTTTCGAACTGCGATAGCCAAGTAGTTTGTTTCTGTTTCGAAGTCCCCCAGTCCCCATGACCCAAAGTCCGAGTAATGGGGGTGTGGCCTTTCTCAGAGAACAAATTATTTTTTACCGAGTCGCCAACCTAAAGCCATTCCATGTAAGTACTGAAGTTATGCTTGATAATTGTTGAGTTTCCGGCTTTTAGCCTTGTACTCTGCATAAACTTGTGGTTTAGATGACCCTTTTAACTATCTTGTACTGTAAGCCGGCTTTCGCGTGGATACCATGTCGTTACATCCATACGAGAACAGTGTCAGGCAAGTCCCATTGGCCTTCATGGCTGATTGTAATCGTAAGCGAACGAATCATGCCACTTTAGTGCGAGTCACATCGAGCTTAAGTAAGAAAAGTCAAGAAAAGTTGGCTTCTTTGCCCAGTCATAAGATTGCAGCCGTGCTCGTTTGCGAGTAATCGGCCCTTACAACTTATAGCTATCTATGCCGGGTCATTCGGGTTAGTGGCTGGTTACCTGAGCAACCAACCCCCAAGACCTACATGCAATCGATGCTTTTGATGATACTGAATTATCGATGTCGCAGGGATACTACTTACTTGTAATCAGGATGTAATGATATAGGACTTGATAACCATCTCTTTATTGATACTAGAAATTTTGGATCAGCAGGCCGCCTCATTAAAAACCTTCCAGTCCCCTTAGGTACCCTGGGTAGGAAAAGAGCGCGTCTGAAACCTGCTGCCCGTTACATTGTTTAGTTCCTCATAAGCACTGGTCCCGTTCTGGCTTGACCAATGCACATTCTCCATATGTTGGACCTTTTCCTGATGAGTACCGGGTTTGCTAGCCAACCCGGGTGGGGTGTTCCAATGACCTGGCTGGTTGTAAGCGGCCGTGTAGCTTCTTCCTTTACAGCGGGCCGCTTGGGGGAATCATCCTCGATTAAGGCCACCATTTTAGCATCTTGCGTTACCTTGGATTTTGTTCTTTCGCCTTCAGTACTCGGCCTTTTTGATGTGGCTATATCCTCCGGGTCTGCTTGAGACCGGTAATGCTTGAGTTCTTCTTTTCTACAGGCCTGCTCGGCCATTGCTGCATCTCCTTCGTCACATTCAGCTGCTATGTCTCGATTTCCATGTATGGTAATGGTCTTCTTGGGACCCAGGATTTTTAGCTGTAGATATACGTAACACGGCCTAGCCATGAATTTGGCATAAGCCGGCCTTCCAAATAGCGCGTGATAGGGGCTGCGCAATTTCACTACCTCAAAGGTGAGCCACTCAATTCGATAGTTATCCTTTGACTCTCCGAAAGCTACCTCCAACGCGATTTTTCCCTCGGGGCATGCTGAATGACCCGGCACTATCCCATGAAAAACTGTTGAGCTTTTTTGCAGTTGAGATTCCTTGAGACCCATGCGTAGGAAGGTTTCCCAATACAGTATATTGATGCTGCTTCCACCATCCATTAAAACCTTCTTCAGTTCGTACCCATTAACTTGCGGTGCGACTACTAGTGCCAAGACTCCTGGGTGTTCCACTCTTTCCGGGTGATCCCTTCTGCTCCATGTTACCTCCTGTTCTGACCATCTCAAGTATCTCGGGACGGCTAACGAACCTGAGTTGACCGCTTGCTTCAGTATCTTTTTGTCCTTGTTAGAGCCTCCTGTGGTATGCACATGATATTGACCCAATTGTTTGGGGTTAGCCTGGAAGCCTCCTGCCCCCCCTTGGTTATTACTTTGATTTCCAGCCGCCGGGTTACCAGCTGGGGGTGGGCCGTTGCCCGGGTTTGCCCCTGGACCCGGTCCTCCTCCCCGCCCTGCACCTCGCATAGCTCTGTGCACTTTCTCATTTTTCCATCTTTGTAAATCGGCGCATTGTTCTAGGGAGTGGTTAGCTGGCCTGCCATTCCTGCTGTGCTTCGGACATGCCATCCTGAATATGTCCCAATTGTTACCCGGCCTTGGTGGACCTTGATAGTTTCCTCCATTGTGGTTACCTCCGTTGAAATTTCCTTCTGCTCTTGGCCTCGAAGACCCGGCTTCTGTGTTGGCGACAAACTCGGAGCCTCCTTCGAAAGGGCGCTTGTTCTGGCTATTTCCATTGTTACCTGATGCTGTTCCGTTGCTGGTTCTTCCATTACCGCTTGTGTTTGCTTTTGCCTTCTTGTCATCAGCTTCTTCTTCTGTAGTATCTGTCGCAGCGTGTTTGTTGCACGCATCCATCAATTCTCCCATTGTGACTTCCGACGCATTTCGACTGGACTTCATGCGAGTTAACTTTTGCACTAAAGGTATATACTTGCATGTTTTTGCCATGGCCTGTAGTGCATCCTTGGGCTGGATATCCGTGGATGAGTGAAGTATCTCCATAACCCGGCGCACCCAACTGCGCGCCGATTCTCCCTTCTTCTGGACGCATCGCTCTAGATCATCAATAGTGAATAATTTCCTGCAGGTCCCGTGAAAGTGTTTGATAAACGCGGTCTTCAATTCCTCCCAAGACTTGATCGATCCCTCTGGTAGATTGGTGAACCACAATTTTGCTGCTCCTTCCGACATCATCAGATACATGAACTTGGCTTGGAGGTTCTCGGACGCGTTGCGGATTGACATTGCCATCTCGTAACTGCTTAGCCATGTTTCGGGATCCATGGTTGGCTCATAATTCACTACTTTCCCTGGCTCTTTGAATTTTTCCGGGTAAGGTTCAGCTCTAATATTGTCCGAGAGACACTTGGGTCCTGCAAGAATGGTTGAAACCGGCCTTGCTCTAGAAACGTGTGATGCCGCGGGGGGCGCGTCTGGGCGCGGTGCTGCGGGAGGTCCATGCGCTGCAGACCCGGCCGCGGCCCTCCGAGCCCTAGAACTGTCCACGACGGCCTGTGCTGCTGATGCTGCCTGAGCGCGGGGAGGAGGCGGCATTTGCTGCTGCTCTTCCCTCCGCCGCGCTGAACTTGTTTGTATATTCCCTTGCTGCTGGCTGACGTATGGCGTCTCGTGCATACCGCTTCTGTGATCCGGGTAATTGGCTTGCTGTGCCACCGCAGTGTGCAACAGCTCGATGGCTTGCCGAGTCTTCTCTGCATGGGGCGACTCTCCCACAGGTATTTGATTCAATGCGAGTGTCGCCGCATATACGTTGTCCATAGGATTGTTGTAGTGGCCGGCTGGCGTGCGGAATCGTGATGGTGGCGGCTGCAGTAGATCGTTGCCGGTTGTGACTCTAGTTTGTGGTGGGGGTAACCCGGTCCGTTCATTCGCCGGATGTGTCGCTGCTGTCATCTGTTGGGGTGCGGTTCCCTGGTTCACCACTGGTATCGGCTGGTCCTGAGGCGTAACGAATAAATTAGCCGGATTAATAACCCCGCCCGTTGCTGGCAACCTGGTGTGGTGCCTTTGATGTATCCTGGACGTTTCCTCTCGAAGCCGGGTTTCCAACGCATCTAGCTCGCGCCGTCGTGTGGCCATCCCTTGTCTATCTGCTTCCACTTGCCTTCTTTGCTGTTCCAATGCACGACGAGCCACATCCAGATCTCTAACACGCTCTGCCGCGTTTTCTGGGGTGATAACTGTGGCGAGGACTGTAGGATCCAAAATCAAATTATTATCGAACAGGGCCGGGTGACGTGGATTCGAGGGACCCGCCCCTGGTGTCCGGTTTGCTTGAAACCCGAACATGTTGGCGTGTTGCTCCTCATCTGCTGCGCGACTGGTGACCGATGCTGACTCTCCATCAACCCGGGTCAAGACCGGGTCTCCGTTAACCGCGCCCTGTTGCTGGGCCACTGCCTGAGCCGCCCCGACTGATGCCGCGGCTGTGTTTCCTTGGTTGGCCGCGGGGGCCGCATAGACTGCAACTAGGCGTACGATATCCGGTGTAAATTCAGGCTGTTCCTCCTCACCGTTCTCCTCATACCGGTTTTCCAGTAGATCCAGGATAGACCTTGTATCATCTTCTCCTTGGGCCCGGTCGCGTGGGGTCCATGCCGGCTCCTCCGGCTGTTCCCACTCCGCGATGGGTTCTTCTGCCGGATATGTCGTTCCAGTTGATTCTTCATCATCTGATCGGATAGACGTGGCTTTTCCTGGCATAGAATCAGATCCAACGTTGTCAGGGACCGAATTGGAAGCACATACCATACCGATGAAGACGCTGATCTGGCCGATTGTCACGACGGATCCGGTTTCGAGGTGATCCGACTCCGGCCCCCAGCCGGAATCGTCCACCACCTTTTCTCCTTCGTGGTCGATGTAGATTTCGCCGATGACAAGATTCTCCATGCCCTTCCGAGCTTCTCCCGTGATGTAGACACCTTTGGACGCAGGCCCCACGGTGGGCGCCAACTGTCGTGGGATAATCACGGCAGATGTTACCAGGGGTAACTGATCTTGGGGCAAGTCGACACAGGCGTTTGGGAGAGGGTTTAGCTCAAGGGAAGACATGGTGCAATTTGATCTGATAGCCGGCAATCGAAGTCGCCGGATCTCTATTCTCGATATGATAATTCGATTAGGGTTTACACTGGATGCTCGATATCACGCGATATTGCTAGGGTTCTTAGATCTCTATCTAAACTATATCCGGGGGTCGGTTTATAAAGCACCCGTACCCCCTGGCTTGTTCTACAAGGCGTATCCTGAATCCTACCCGGACACGGCGCACTAACCCTAACTTTCCTTTACAGTAACCCACAATCCGGGTCATTGGGCCTACAAGCTTGGGCCTTCACAAGTTTCCCCATCCTTAGCCGGATCCTGCACATCATCCCTTGAGCTGGGTTATTCCTTGGAGCTTGGCCTACCGGGTTAGCATCCCCCTGTCATCGTCATTTGCATGTCTCAATCAATGTAATCCTTAGACCTGAGGTTGTCGCACAATCCGAGTTGTGGATCACCGACTTAGGTTCTGTCAAACGTTGTTCAGTGACAAGGCAACTATAAAGGCAAAGTTCGGGTCGAATGAGAAGAAAGTTGCGTGATGTGGATAATCAAGAAGGGATTTTGCCCCTCCGAATGGAGAGATATTCTCTGGGCCCTCTCGAGTGATATGATTCAGGAAGCATGGCCATGCGCGACTCAGTTAAGTGTTAACTGTGTCGGTTGACTAAGAGTTAGTCAGATGAATCACATGTCACAGATCGAGAAGAGAGTTAAGCTATTTAAGGGATGACGATAAATCGCCTATAGCTCGACAAGGTATATCGTGAGGCAAAAGGGACTAAGATGAATATCACATTGAAAGGTATGTCGTCATGACTCAATGGTACTTGGGAGTCGGCACGTTCTGCTAGGAGCCGCTACCGATTGATCGATTGGGAGTTGGACTCCAATCGTGTCCAAATCGCCATGAGCCTGCAGGGTCGCACACTTAAGAGCGGGAGCAAGTATTGGTCGGGTTGGACCCGAACCGGAAATGGACTGGTTTTGTGAGTCGGACTCACAGAGGGAATGGGCCACAAGTGTTGTGAAGCCCATCACCATACGCTATATAAAGAGGGGCGCAGGTTGCCCAGCGGGCAAGTTAGTCCACTCTCCCATGCGTTGGGAACCCTAGCCCCACTCAGTCCAGCCGCCGCACCGGACCTAGCAGTCCGCCGTCGGAGCTCCTCCTCGTACGTGTGGATACCGGCAGAGGTGTTGTACGTTCAGCACTTCGACGTTCGAGGGATTGGATCGGCCGGATCGGATCGTGGGACTGCACTGCCCCGACGCGCTTCACCGATAATCCGCAACCGCGCGTCTAGTGGTAATCATCGTGGCCTTCTACCTCGGCTAGATCTTGGAAGCATCGCGTAGGAAAAGTTTTTGTTTATCTCTACGCGTTCCAACATCTATCTTATCTGCGAACCATAGGGTGACACACTTAATGTTCGATGACGCGTTTGAGAGGATACGGAATATCGAAGAATATTTTGGGCAGCACCGAAATTGTTTCGGGGAAAATTGATACAGTTCAAGGGGTTTTTCATCGAATGGTTGTTAATAGAATTAACAAATGATTCGAGGTGCTATATGAAAATGCTTTTTAATATAATTAACAAATGCTGAAATAAAGAAATAAAATGTTTTATTTATTTATTAAAGAAAAACTCTTGGATTTTCTAAGTGGAGTTTTAAGGGAAAATGAGTGGGTGTGAGTGGAGTGTCCACTCACATCATGAGGGAAGAGGTGGGGGCACACCATGGGGCTGGCCGCACCCCCCTTGGGCTTCCTTCCCCTCTCCTATAAAAGGAGGGTGAGAGCTCTCCCTCCTACACACACTTGCCCACCTCATTTCCTCTCCACCCGCTGCTCCATTCCATGGTCTCCGGCTTGGCGAAGCCCTAGCCGTGGGATTCTTCACCACCACCACGCCGTTGTGCTGCTGGAGTTCCGAGGGATCCTCTACTTCCGCGCCCCGCTGGATCGAGGGAACGGAGGTCGTCATCAAACGTACGTGTGACCGATCACGGAGGCACCGCCGGATTGCGGTGCACATCTTCTCGCTATCGGGATCGGTGTGAGTACGACTACGCCAACAACGAGATTTGATCTCGTAACGCTTTGTGTCTTTGAGGGTATGTGTTCTCCTTAACCATCTCTTTGCCCGTTGCACTTCGTCTCCTAGATTAGATCTTGGCCTTTCGGGTGTCTCTCGCGTAGAATTTTTTTTGTTTTCTATGCAATGACCCCTTCACCACAACCTATACAAGCTTCTACTTGCACCATTAAAAATTCTACTTGAAGCAGCAGTTTCTTCTCCCAACAAGCACCATACAAGATATGTTTTAACAAAAATACTCTTCATGATACAGAAAGCAAAAATGAGAGCACTCACATAACACTACTAAAACTAACAGCTCTTATAAGAGATGCATGCAAAACAGGAGCTAAATAAATGCAGCAGCCAGACAAAGATTAAGAATACAAAGTATTCCCATGAAAAAGCGGAGCGTGTCACTCTCCAATAAAAGAATGCTGGGGTCCAACCAAGCTTATTGCAAAAATAAAAATAAACTAAAAGAAAAAATAAAAGATGCTCCAAGTAAAGCACATAAGATGTGACCGAATAAAAATATAGTTTCACTAGAAGTGACCTGATAATTTGTTGATGAAGAAGGGGATTCCTTGGGCATCCCCAAGCTTAGACGCTTGAGTCTTCTTGTAATTTACTGGGATGTACCACTGGGGCATCCCCAACCTTAGGCTCTTCACTCCTTGATCACATCATATTATCCTCTTCCCTTGACCCTTGAAAACTTCCTTCACACCAAACTTCTCACAATCTTCATTAGCAACGTTAGTGCAATCAAAATAATAAATTCACATGGTTCAGTTTCAACACAATCCTAACACTGAAAAACACATTAGCTACTATCAAAACTTATTTTAAAACTCTATTTCTCAAAATAACACCAAAAGAAAGAGATTAAGATGCAAATGCAATTATTGGCAGAAATCTGTCAAAATAGGACAACAGGTAAAGATGATTTTTTCGAAAATCTTCTGTCGCTCAAATCAAAAAGTGGTAAACTAAGAAAAGTTGCGTATACAGCCCAGGATTATGCACAAAAAAACTCAGGTCATTTTGAATTTTCTGTGATTTTATACGGAATAAACAGTGCATAGCAGAAATCTGTTTCTTGCGCAGAAATCCGAAATATAGCCTCAACTTTCACTAGAGGCTTTACTTGGCTTAATAAAAACACAAAAGAAAAGATACAGCAGGATTGCTAAGGAAATATACAACGCGCATGTGCAAATAAAACAAAAGAAAACGAAGGAAAACAGGTTGAAAACAGAGAAATAAACGGGTTGTCTCTCTATAGCGCTTTTCTTTAACGCCTTTCAGCTAGGCATAGAAAGCAACTCAAATATTTTCAAGTGAAGCATTCAAATCAAGCTTAGAAATGTCCTCAACAATGAATTGTATTTCATCTATAGAAGTTTTAGATGTTCCTTTATAAGCACTTTTAGGCACACTACTTTCATCAAATGGGTTTGCAGGAACAATCCAATCAAAATTCTTTTCTAGAGCTTCATGCATTCCTACCAATTTAAAGTGTATTGCTATTTTAATTTCCTTATCATTGGCTTTACCCGGTGTGCTATCAACATCTACACATGATCCTGACATCTCAAATCGGTTAAAAACTTTTCTAGCCTCAGTGGCAACATCACTAAATTCTTTAAACAAAGTTTCTAGAATAAACTCTATTTTTTCGCTATCCTTAATGTTATCAAGGTTGAGGAAATTTTTTGGTATTATGGGATTAAGGTTAACAAACTAGCTTCCGGCATACGAACTAGAGATGCTGCAGCGGTTTCATAATCTGGAGCAAGTTCAGCAAAGGATCTAACCTCAAATTATTTGTGCTTACTAACATAATTAAAGAACTCTCCAATATTATCTTTCCCAATTATATCACCGCTACCTATTGGTACGTCTTTCAAGGTAAACTTGGGTAGAATCATGACTAGAGATTAAACTAAGAGCAGAAAAGCAAAAAATAACAGCTATAAAGTAAACTATTTTTTTGTGTTTTTGATATAAAGGAGCAAAACAAGACAAAAATAAAAACAAGACAATAAAAAAAATAAAGAGATTGAGAGTGAGATACTCCCCTTGCCAGAAGACTTCTTCCTCCCCGGAAACGGCGCCAGAAATTTCCTTGATGCTACGTGTTGGGAATCCCAAGAGGAGGGTGTGATGAGTGTAGCGGTAGGAATTTCCCTAAGTTAAGAACCAAGGTTATCAATCCAATAGGAGAAAGAAAATCTTTGGAAGGTTGATGCCACTGACGGTGGTGATGGCTCACCGGTGTCAGCACCAACGCGGAACCTGCACACAACACAACCAAAATACTTTGTCCCAACGGAACAGTGAGGCTGTCAATCTCACCGGTCTTGCTGAAAACAAAGATTAGACGTATAGTGTGGAAAACAATGTATGCTTGTAGTAAGTAAATAAAATCAGGAAATTGTAGTGGTTTGTTTAACAGTGTAAGAAAATGGACCGGGGTTCATAGGTTCACTAGTGGTGTCTCTCCATAAACATAGCATACTGGGTGAACAAATTACAGCTAGGCAATTGACAAATAAAGGTTGCACCGTAGTGCACATCCATGACATGATGACTACTATGATATTTAGTGCGGGCATTACAACAATATACATAGACCGTACTCCAACTGCATCTATGACTAATTATCCACCCTCAGGTTATCATCCGAACCCCCTTAGGTATTAAGTTGCAAGCAACAGATAACTGCATTAAGCAATGTGTGTAATGTAAGCAATGATTATGCACGCGGGCACTCACACCGTTGTTTTCTCCCTAGTGGCAACAACACATCCTCTCCCGTCACGTTTCTGTCACTCGAGCACACGCGAAAAGGAGGCATGAACCCACTATCAAGTATAAATACTCCCTCTTGGAGTCACTAGCAACTACTTGGCCAGAGAAACCACTAGCAACGGAAAGCATGCAAGATCACAAATAACATATGCAGTAAAAGACTATAATCAAATTGGCATAAGTTCAATATTCATCGGATCCCAGCAAACACATCACATAGAGTTACATAAGAAAAATCTCGATCATGTTAGGCAGCTCACGAGATCTAAACATGGAGGCATAGGAGGAGAAGACAACCATCTAGCTAATGCTATGGACCCGTAGTCCAAGGATGAACTACTCACGCATCACTCCAGAGGCGGGCATGGTGATGAAGAGGCCTCCGGTGATGATCTCCTCTCCGGCAGGGTGCCGGGAGACAGCTTCAGAACCCCCCTGATCTAGGGTTGACGATGACGGCGGCTGTGGAACTTTTCAGGGATATTTTGATTAGGTCTCTAGGGTTTTCCATCCGGGGGGATAAATAGGCGAAAGGGCAGAGGCGGTGGAGCCCTGGGGGCCCCACACCACCCCCTGGCGCGGACAAAGGGGGCGCGCCACCCCATGGTGTGGCCCCGCCCCTCTTCGACTCCTCTTCGGTCTTCTGGATGCTTCCGGGGAAAATAGGAACTTCGGGCTTTGTGGGGTCCAATTCCGAGAATATTTCCAGAACAACTTTTCTAAAATAAAAAAGCAGAAAACAGGGAACTGGCACTTGGCATCTTGTTAATAGGTTAGTCCCGGAAAACGTGTAAAATGACATAAAGAAGAGAGAAAACATGAAGCAATTGACATAATATCATCATGGAGCATCAGAATTTATAGATACGTTGGAGACGTATCAGTATCCCTTGGTGTATTCGTGGCCATTGATCTGATAGCTCACCTCGGGGGTGTTGCCAGCCGTGAGTCGACCAAACACCGGACATCGATGCAGCACGTTGATATCATTGTGAGAACCTGCCATGCCAAAAAAAAGAGTGCCAAATCCAGAGATCATGTGATGCAACAGCTTCAAGAATGACAGTGCACTCCCCTACATGTCCCTTGTACTGCCCCTGCCAACCAAATGGGCAGTTCTTCCACTCCCAGTGCATACAGTCTATGCTTCCAAGCATCCCAGGGAAACCTCTGGACTCGTTGATCGAAAACAGTCGTTGAGTGTCCTGAACATTTGGTTCCCTCAAATACTCCGGGCCAAAGACCTGAACAACAGCTTCACAAAATTTGTACATTGAATCCAGGCATACGGATTCACTCATGCGCATGTACTCATCAACCAAGTCTCCAGCAACTCCATACGCAAGCATCCTAATTGCTGCAGTGCATTTTTGATAAGAGGAGAAGCCAATCTTACCACATGCATCCGGTTTGCACCTGAAGAAATCATCGTAGTCCATGACTCCAACTCAAATGCAGTTGAACAAGTCTCTTCTCATCCGGAAACGGCGCCGGAATAACTTGGCATTGTAGACTGGATTGGTGAGATGGAAGTAGTCATTGTACAGCTGGATATGGCCAGCTTCTCTGTCCCTGTCCAAGGCAGACGCATGCCCGGAGATGGACCCTCTGAAACTGGCCGCATCCTCGCAATGTGGTCATTGACCACAAGGGTGGCGACGAGGATGTCGCTCTCGTCCTCGGAGTCGTCGGAGGAGGAGGAGGACGAGTACATGAGGACGTTGTTGAATAAGAACTCGTCCCCACTGTCGGCCATTTTTCTGGCCGGAACGGTGTTGTCCTCGGTCCAGGCAAATGGACGAGCACCTTGCGTGCGGCCGGTCAGGTGCACTCGGCGGCGCAGTCCGTCCAGCGGCGAAGGCAGCCAAGAGCGTGCAGGACTAGGGGTGGCCGGCGGCGGGGGCAGGGTGGGCTATATTTTGAGCCAGTGGGATGGGCGGACGGCGACCGATGGTGGCCAAACCGGCCGACGGCGGCGCGGAGGTGGGACCAGAATGGGGGAAACACGGGGTGAGGGGTATGCTGTGGGCGACCCCAACGCGTCCAGGAGGAGAGAAATCATGACATGAGCGATGTCCCGATGTGTCCGGACGGTGCTCAAATCTGGATCAAATTTGGGCCGGATATGAGCGGCACCGGACAAAAAAAACGGACCGCGGTCCGTTTAGGTAGCGCCGTAGGGGCCTGCTCAAATCGGGCCGGTCCGGACGAAGTAAGCAGCCCCTTAGGAGATGTCCTGAGATAATACATTCATAAATTCTGCTTGCTTTATTGATCAACGTGGGGTAGACATATAGAGTCCAGTTACAACTTGTAGTCTAAGAAAGAAACTCGAAATATTTGGAACTAGCAGGAAAACCTTCTCCGGGCGAATCTTTCCACTTTCCAAATCGTAACACTAATAATAATTAGAAGGCAGCAAGCAATAGGTATCACGGCTTGGAGCTGCAACCTGTGGAATTTGGTCAGGCCTATTCCTACGCTGGAACTTCTGTCCCCACATGACATGGGGCATCTTATGTTGAAAAAAACAAATCAGAGCTATCTTTGATCCAACAACAAATGTGTCAAGCACTAGAGAAGATGAATTGGGGAGCCATGGGTATAGTGCTGGTGATCCGAGTTTGCCCGTTTGATGCTCGTAGTCTAGCAAGATTTTCCCGTTTGATGATCGTAGTATACCATGTTATGATCGTGTGCATGTTAGTTTTAGCGCGGCTCGCTACCCTTTCTTTGCCATGTAACTCGTGGTGACACTTTTCAGAAAGGATAGCAAACAATGGAGATTTCATAGAAAGAAAGAAAAGCAAAACATTATGTTGACGATGGTCATTCTAGCACGGAAAGAAAAACAAGTTTCATGGGGAGATAACAACTGCAGCACGGAACAACAAAAGGAGAATAACCAGATACCATAAAACTAGCTGATAACTTCTAGTACAACAGTGAGGGTAGCAACAAGAAGCACTGAGCTGTGCTAAGGAAACATAACAGGACTACAACATCTAGCACGATAATACACATCACAAACAATAAAAAGATTTGCTTATTTCCACCACAGCGCCCTCCTTACAAGCAAACTTACAATACTTATGCTCACTACACTCTTGATCAGGAAGTACCAGCTCCTCATAAATCATCTTACGCCGTAGATGTATCTCAGCCTAGCTTCCTCAGCTGCCAACTGTAATAAATAGAAGGATAATAAGACAAAATCCAAGTGACCACCGTTTTAGTATAATCAAGATTTTAGTACGTACATCTTCCTTAGAGCCTGTCCACGTGTTAGGACGGCTTCTACGCCCACCGTAAGGCAAGTGTACATTCAAGTGACCACCAGAGTATGCATCAGCCTTGTCAGGGTGCTTCATATCGATAATTCCATGATTTATGCAACCATAGCAGTGTCCTTCATTAAACAAAGATCAAAACAGAGAATTGTTATATACCTCCTTCATATCATTGAGAGAGCGTAAATTTCTCAAGATGCAAGTTAACAATGAATTTGCTTTCTGCATTCAAACAAGAGTGGAAAGAGACAAGATGAACATAGAAAGAGGAGCTTCATATGCAAAATCTTTTAGTGAATAGCCCAGTCTTTCTGTCCTCTTTCGACGCTTACCATTATCATTGGAAATCTTGCAGAAACAATTGACCACCAATTCATTGTCACTTCCTTCTTTCACTTCAGCAAAGAAAAGATCTTCAATTCCATCTGTAGTCTTTGTAGTGAAATTGAAATGCTTGTACCACTTATGGTCTTCACAAATTGATTGATAGTGCAACATATCCTTGAATTCATATGCAAAATCCTAAGAGAATGGTGCGGATCAGAAATCATTACATACAAGGAGATATGACACAACGATGAGAGAGAGAGAGAGAGAGAGAGAGAGAGAGAGACCCCAACAAGATTGTAATCCTCATTATACTTGTCCAGTAAAGCTTGAAGCATCAAACTCATTTGCTCACGAGTATACTCCACTACTTGCTTGTCTGAACATTTCCTTGTTCTACCATCAGGCCAGTAAAGAGCCTTTTTAATAACGATTTCCATCCCAGAATCCCCAGCTTGCTCATTCCACCTACAAGTGTATCATTAGGTTCTGGAAAAAATATTTTTACTCGTTATAGTAAAAAGATACGCATCTTCATTTTCAGATCCTAATCACCAGTGTTTTGTAACAAAGGAAGCACCGCTAGATGGGTGTCCCAATCTAAATGTTAATTAATTGTACGGGATACGATTCAGATGACAGTACACCTACAATTAAAAAAAGCAGCAGCTCGAATATGTACTTTTTAAATTTTGAGCTAAGGTATTCCACAGCAGGAACTTCAAGAGAAGACCAAATATATAGGTAATCCACAGAAGAAAGTAATCAAGTGGAGATGCAACTGTGCAAACAGGAAGAAACTGAGACGAAGAAAAAGCATGGACAAATTTGAGAAACCATACAGCGTTTTATGCCGCTTGTCATCAAGATAGCACTCAATAGCCTTTTCAACTTCCTGTGAGCTCTTGAATGGACCACCGAGATGAGGATATGTGTGACTCAATCCTGAACGATCGATCCTGATGTAGATACTGAAGTACCAACCAGGAGGTTTTTTGACATAAATGGCTGGCTTAGGCGGCGGGGTCTCAGCTACAGCCTGTGGGGAGGATGAGGAAGTGGCGGTGTCCTCCTGGAATGTTGTAGCGCCGAGAAAGTCGCTTAAGTGCAAGACAGACGATTGCGGCTGCGTCCGTGAAGATGGAGGTCCAGCCACATGATCCTGGCACCTGAATTAAGTAATCAATGAGTAGACGTTTTTTCTTCTGTTTTATAGAGAAGATTACGAAAAACACTGCCCTGGAGGGCAGAATATTGCAAGGCAGCACTCTTATGGTGAGTGAGTAGAAATAATAGCGATTCAGATTGGCATAAGAGCTGAGTGAACAATTCATATCATCATCGTGCTATGGACAAAGCTTGACAGAAACATAATGAACCGGGGAGCGATCCCTTTTATACTCTAAAAAAAAGCTTGACAGAAGAAATGATAAAAAAAAAATGTTGATTTGTGTAGAAGTTGATAGATTTGTTGTTGCAATCATCAGACAAACTAAATTAGATCAACCACCCTAGCTAGGCAATCGAACTAGATTTTGATCCACGCACTTTCTGCCGTTTATTAGAAGATAAAAACAAAACGAAAGATAGCGGGCATACGGGTTGGGGTCGCTGAAGGGGGCACACTGTTGGACGGGGTCGGCACTATCGAGGGAGGGGGCAGACGCTTGGGCGGAGGATGTCTCACGGCAGCGGCAGGGGGCGCCGCCGCCCCCACCGCCACGGAGAGACCGGCAGGTTGGGCAGTAGCTGCGGGAGCAAAAGTCCGCCGCAGCACGGGCCTGCGCCGCCGCCGCCGCGGCGACTGGGCGATCCTCCTCATGTCGCCTGGTATTCGGCACGACGCCGCTTCGATCGCTTTTGTGTTGTCCTCGTCCCATCGACGGCGAGTAAGGTTTCCCTTTCCCTACCGGAGTGGAAGGGAAGAGGGGAAAAGAGGGGTCTTTGGTGTTCGATGAAACAGCGCGGGATCTTTTTTTTTTTTAAGAAAAGAACATAGTCACCTTCTTCATCACATATTCCCATTGTTCGACACGCCGCCGCGGCAGTCTGAAACATCAACTAAACAGGCAGCAAAACAATACAAACACTCTCGTCAACCAAGATTCTAAACACCGCAATGGCCACTTGCCCCGAACAACGAGATCATTGCACACGCGGATAGAAAACATCGGTTCGAGACACACCCAACAGCCACGCAGACTTGCAAAATCCTCCACCACCAATCCAGAGAATTGGAGAACCGGACATTACCGTAGGCCCAAACGAATGAATAGATCGAAGATGTCCCACCATAAACCAACTAGCAAATCTTCGTCAACGCGAGAAGCAGTGACCAGGTAGGGAGAGGGCGAAACCATCGTGGCCACCACCTCGTTGATGCCGCTATAGATATAAAAAAACAAAAAACAACTTTAGGGACCTTGCAACCGCGCTAAGGGGACAGGGGAGGTTCGAGTTCCCCACCCACTCCCATCGCTAGAGCACAAACCGAGAAAGCAGGGACTTGTTGATTCCCTGACAAATAAGGTAGTGTCGGGCTGCCGCGACTAGTGTTAAACCCTAGAGCGCCGCCTCAAAAGGATGAGAAGAATTAGCGCTTGTCTTCATGTCGGATTAACATGTTTTACTTTTCAAAATCCGGAGAGAGATGCGGGGGCGCATTCCTCTCTCTCTCTCTCTCTCTCTCTCTTTGCTACAGTACTCTTGAGAGCCGTCTTCCACTCCTGAGTTCTCCTCCGACTCAACTCTGTTTGCGTCGCCGCCTGGGGAAGAGAAGGACAGATTGCTCGGCATGTTCATAGTAGTTGTAGGTTCCTAGGTTGTATGCCGGCGTTCGGCTTGATGACGTTAGTAGAGCGAAGCGTCAGATCCAATCGACCGGATCTGGTGTTGGCTAGGGTTCGTTCTCGTCTTTCTTCCGCTCCAAAGGTTCGAGCTGGGAGCCATGAGACGAGCCGATGACTCCTTTAATAAGGCCGTGGTATGTGGCTATCTCGTGATGCAAAGTACGTGTGCGGGGAAACTTCTTCTGGCCGGCCGTGGAGGCGTGGGGGGAGGGGGGAGAGGAGGAAGTGGAACAGTGTGTCTTGTTGCGCATTTCAAAGGTGGTGGGGATGGTATCTGCTGCATCTTGGAGAAAACCACATGGTGGTCATGCTTGCCGTCGTGATCTATGGTCAAAAAGGCGACCCCTCCACACGCCCCTTCCAGAGATTCTCGGTAGAGCTCAGCGTCTTCTCGCTTCCAAGTGGTGCATCCCCGGAAGTGCCAAGGCAGCTGGCGATGGAGGCTCAGTTCCGGTGGAGAGAACCAAGTCATTTATGCAATTTCTCAAGACTGTTGTAATTTCCATTTTCTTTCAGCGTTGTACCCACCGAGGATGATATGAATGCAGCTCTTGGGGTCGTTCTAGACCCCGATCCCTGTTCAAAAAAGGAAAAAAAAAAAAAGAGAGAGGAGATGGCACTTACGTATCTAGATTATTCCCCATTGCCATTGCTGCTAGATCCGGATTATCCATCAAACTATTTCTTCTCGATTGGGCCTGAGCTTCTGGATCTACGTGCACTAGTCGACGAGATGAAGAAAATATGCTACACGCCACTGGATCGGTCAAACGAGATCTCCCGCTATATTTATTTGTACCGGTAAATCATCCATATATTGTCTCTGAATCGTATTACTATCAGTATCGGACACGAAACGAAACCGACCCAAATATCTTCTCCCTTTTTTTCTTACAAAAAAAGTTTCCGAACCAAAACTATTGTGCTGGAAGTGGAAACTAAACTAAACTACTCCTACTAAAAGGCTGCAAATTTTGGATCGAAGCAACTTTCTGAACGTCATCGACCTAAAGAAAGGGACTGAACAAGTGCGAATCCGTTCCGGCACTTTTCTGGATGGTCGCAACGATATGATGATTGCACCGAGCCTCTCATGTATCATCGAGTAGCCCAGCACAATCTGAAGCAGTGCCGCAATCATCATCAGCACTCTCCGACACGTAACCCTTAACCACTTTCTTTTTTTACGGGGTCTTAACCACTAATTTCAATGGGATTAACCATCCATATAGCTTGAGCGACCACCTATCAAGATTTCTCTATTGGCTTCGGCAACAATTTCTCGGTCACTCCTTTTTGCGTTCTCATATAACTAATGTTTCACCCCTGGCTGGGGAGATATTACCTAGATGTTGAATTAGGGCCTGGCTCGGCAAGATTAGCGCCAAATGACAATAAACCTGTAGAGAAAACGATATCCGAAACAGTGTTACCGTTATCAGGCATTGAAGCAAAAAAAATGTCGTGACAACTATATGTTCTGTAATATCACTGGGCCAACCAAGTTCAAAATGTAAAACATCAACAGGTTAACTGATATGCCCTAACCTACGGAGAAGGAATCACAGATCTACATTCATGAGCTTTTGCTATATGTCAACGAAAGCCAACAAAAATATGGTGGAAGCCTGTTATCGTCACGCTGCAATCCCACCGAGTTAACAATCAGAAGAACTGGATAGCTGTTTTTCTCACTTGTCGTCACCCGTGACTCTTGCTAGCATCGCGTATATGGAACATAAGCTGCGGATAGATTAACCAGCAATGAGAAGATTCATTTTTTATTAAGTTACACGGTTGTTAAATATCATATTATTATTTTATTTTATTTTTGAAACAGACTAAAAGCTTTGTCTGGTTAATTAATGGGAAACCGGGCTAAAACTGATAGATTGGTATATAATCACCTTGACGCCCACATAGAACGTGGCAAATATAACGGCAAGGGCGGGCAGGGCTGCAGTATGGAAACATGTATTAGCTACAGAGTTTGTGCACATTTTACTCACTGAAATTTTACTCCAAGTGATGGATGTGATCATGCAACTCACCGGCCTTCTGGAGCATTTGCGACATGAGATCCTTAATGCCCGATGGCCCCACGACATAGCCGACAAGGTTTGCCACCTATATGCAGTAAACATGTCAGGAGCAGCAATTTCCTTACAACCAAGAAGGTAAGTAGCTGACCGATCTGGTGTGCAGATCATAATTTCTGCACCTTCGAAAGTTTGTGCAGAAAACCATGACTAATTAACACTCAAATACACAAGCGAGAAAATTACCATAAGGCTGCTGATTGTCAGCGCACCACCAATTGCACCCAACTCACGGTGAATGAACCGCCCAAGGGCACTTTTTGCCTGCAGAATATTTTGGAAGTATTACTTGCGGACAATGTAAGATTGAAGCGTCTAGCAAGAATGCGGAAAGATCTATGTGTGCAAGGGAGAACAAACAGACGGACTTGAAACATCTAGCATAAAAGGATCGAAACCACATAGTGTTGCAGTACTACAGATACCTAGACATCATGTTGGCTAGTTATTTGGACATTCAGCTGGTATATCTTTCTTAACTTCAGGTTTAAAGAGTGGATGACTTTCTCCAAACAACAAAAGTAACTTAATATAGTAAAGCTAAATTTAGTCAGCATGCAAACTGTTCGGAAATTTGAAACTTAGGTAACAAGCAGATGTGATGAAGATCATCCAATGATACCATTCGGAATACCTGGAAGTTGTTGGATACAGACTTGATCAATATTTCAGGTACAAAAAATAAGCATGTTAACCATGCCCATGAAATGAGTTTCCTGTTTAAGAGAAAGCAACCACATGGTCAAGGTATGTCACACAAGCTCACAACTTCGAAGTTTAAAAGACTTGAGGAGATTGTTTGAAAAGTACCACTCCAGGTCATGCCAAACTGCCACGAATGTGAACACAACCCAAATACTAAGTATTTTTCTTTGAGATCCACCAAGAGGTATGTACAAGTACCTGCAACAAGAGATATATAAAAGAAGTTACGCTTTGGGATTAATTAATGCACATGTGTATTAACTGCAAATGCACCTCTGTATATGTACCAACTCTAGAGCTCCATGCATGGTAATGGAGTTCAATAATCATGTGACTGGGCATAAACTACATCTGAACTTTATGCATTTATTACTCAAGTAATACTACGTAGCAAAGATCATTTAATCATTATATAAATCCCTCGCATTACCTTATCTATGCATCAAAGTGCGGTGGTGCTATGAGTAACAAAAAATTAGACTCTGAAAAATTGCAAGCAAGACATGGTACCATAATACTTAAGCCGCCTACTTTTACACAGACCTGACCAGCCATCTGTTGAAAGAAGCATGCCAGCTTTTCCAGAAACTCTCCAGGTCATGACAATTATTTATACACCTAGGCATGTTTTCAGGTGTCTCAACTCCTCCAACCTGTAATAAAATGCTAAGGTTAAATCTTTGTTTGTTTAGATCAATTCAATTTCAACACAAAATACATCTGTCAAGCAGAAAGGACATATTCACTTTAGCGCAAAAAAACAACAAACTGGGAGTTAGCACTCCAAGAGGAAGTATACAAGGCTGCAGAATGGACTACAGAGCATATGGAGTACACAATTTCAATGATGTATTACCAGTGACCAGAACCTGAAGTAGCGCCAAATAAGAAAGAATTTTAACCACATAAAGTTCAACACCTGCATAGAACCTTCAGTGTGTTAGCTAAGAAAAGAGATATCAGAAATGGTGGAAGTGACTAATGATAACGATCAACCGCAATGCGTATATATTCTTTACCCCATAACTAATGATAAAGATCTCAAACGGTGTCAACTGCCTCCATAGTCGGCTGCCATCAGAGTATTTAATTCAAATTTCAGAATTGGTATATAGTGATAATCATAAGAAAGGATCAATCATAATGTACAAACAGAAGTACCTCACTACAAAGGCATTGTAGTGGAAAAAGTGTGTCATGGCTTCAATTAGAAAGAAACTTAAAATCCATCTCAGTCCATATAAACATATCTGGCCAACTGAATAGTTTTTTTGAGGCACATCTATCTGCAAGGTCGCTAAACAAATAACAGGTTAGTATGTGTAACTGGGGAGATTTCTGTAGTACCAGAAACATAGTTCAAGTCTTCTATGGACTACTGTAACACAGTTTCTAAAGTCACCCAGTACAATTTCAAATTATTTAATGTTATGTATGGGAGCTTGTGGCCCCACCATGGCAGCTACCAATTATGGGATAAGATCCCCAATCCCTCATTTAGGTAGCTTATCATTTAAATCCGGACGATATATTTTGCCCTGGGCCTTAAGCCAATTAGAGATAGTTACATCGATTGGATTATTAGGCCTCCATATAAATAGGACCCCTGATATGGATATGATGATATGGATATAATAGGGGTCCATGAAGATTTGTCATGTTTGAGTTGGAAGGAAATATTAAGCCTCACTGTTGTTCATGATAAGGTGAATTCCTTCTTAATGGATTGTGTTGTTTGTGTTTATAAGAATGTTATACTACCTAAGCTATTGCATTATGTATTAGCAGGGTTATTGTTAACACAAACATGGATGGAGGGAGACATCAAGACTTGCTGGAAAACAACATGGAGATGATGGAAAACAAGCTTACAAGTGGTGAAAACAATCATGCCATGGTGAAAACAATCATACAAGTGGTGAAAGCAATCCTGCAAGTGGTGAAAACAAATGTGCAAGGATGAAAACAAGGGGAGGGCGCCTCCATAAGGTTAAATGCGCCATAGGAAAGTCCTAATTAATTTAGGCATGGCTTGTATGCCATATTGGGCCGAACCCCCTAATGTTGGGTCGGTTTGTATCTCTCTAGTTCGAGTCCAAGTCATGTTTGGGTCCAAACCCAAGTCAGGTCCAGGGTTGGTGCGAGTTGGCCTTTGGCCGCACCCCCCCTCTCTCTTATATACCTCCCACCTGCGTGTGGTGAAGGGGAGACCAAGTTTAAGATAAACCTAGATTTCTAAGACTGAACCATGTTCATCTGAAATTTATCAACCACCAAGTTCGTATCGATAGGGTGGTGTTACAATGCAAAGTTTACGTGTTATCCGATGTTCCACTGGGAATAAGAGGGTACAGGACCACTCGTAGTCCTTTGATTACGTTGTGCAAGAGTGTGGAGTTGAGAATATCCAAAGGGATCGAGAGTTGTTGCATTGGCATCATGGTTCATCCAGTGAGAGGTTTCAGCAAGACACTAGTTATCTATCAAGTTATCGTGTGAGTTCATCGAGAAGATCGGGCAACCCTATATCAACCCCTATGAGGATTGAGGAATAAATCAAGCACGAAAGAGAAGAATACTTCTTCTACGTTGCCCCTAGGGGTAAGAACCCTTTCCCTACCACTCCCTAAACCCTAGTACACAGCGCTAGAATCAGAGTTGAAGTATATTTCCCAATAAAATAAATGAAGCCTGAATTCAGGTATAGAGTGCAAATTATTCAAATTTATCTTTTACTATTCATTTAACTCTAGATTGCAAATGTATTTCACTTTTTTTTTCTTCCTGAAGCTGAATTTTCAAATTAGCTAATATGCTATGTTATCCATAAACCAAATTCCTACTACTATTCCTTTTTCAAGGCATTAAGCCACCATATGTGTTAGAAACATAGAATGCATAAGAGGTAAGACTGACAGCCAGTAATATGAATTATCGATGTCTTGTTTGTATAAATTATTTATGTATTGTTTTCACCATGTAGTCTAAGAATCACCTAATGTGAAAAATCATTTTCCTTTCATAAATCACAATTCATGACTAAAAAACACTGAAAAATGCACTTCTGCTGTTTTCATCTTTTGAAATTTAGAGACAAATCAGCTACAACAGAAAACTACCTAGAGAAAAGACTGACCTGAGCTGCAAAAGCGTTGTAGCTTACAACAGGTCCAGCAATGTAAAGCGGAGCATATGTTAAGTAGCATAAATATGTTAGGAATGTGTATTTCTCAACGCTGAGCCCTTTCTCCTGCCAAGAAAAATGTAAATCATCAGATACAGAGCATGAATATTTGTTTTCGCGGAGCGCAAAAAGCCTGTGTTTCGATGCATTGATAGAAAAGAATTTATTTACATGCTCAAAAGAGAGCAAACACCACCCCCAACTCACTAGAGAAAATGCCTAGCTAATAAGAGCGCCAAGGCCGATATTTGTCAACATAATAGTAAAAAAGAAGAAAAAGATATGGCAATGTTGAGACCTGCTTCATATGCTTGGAAATCATTGACATCTCCAAATAAAATTTCCAGTTCCACTCGTTCATGTGTCAACACCAAATTTGCAGAAAAACCAAGAAGGCGTATAAATTCTCTCTCTCTCTCTCTCCCTCTCCCTCCCTCCCACTCTCTCTCTCTCTCTCTCTCTCTCTCTCTCTCTCTCTCTCTCTCTCTATCAGTGCCATACTCCCTCTGTCCCGTAAAAGAAGGCGTATAAATTTTGTAAAAATTCAAACCATGTAAAGTTTGACAAAAAAAAATTAGAAAAAACTACCAACCTCTACAATGTCAAATAAATCTTATTGGATTCATCATTAAATATATTTTCAGAGTATATCTATAGAATTCTGTAATTTTTTCTATAAATGTGGTCAAAATTTACATTGTTTGACTTCAGAAAAATACGCTTTATTTTCAGGAACGGCGGTAGTACTACACAACACTTGGATAACAATAACTTAGCTGGTACAAGTTACACTGGAATAGTAAAGTACCTGCAAAGCCAAGTAGCATATCTTGCCAGAATAACAAACTTTACATTTCTGCATGTGTTTCTGTTCCAAGAGTGCTCATGTCAGGCCTGTCAGCACAGTCCAGTATTTGACAAGATAGTGTACTGTACAAATGGAACATGATGGTATGCCAGCGATATAAATAAGTTCAATGTATGGTCAAAAACAAAATAAAGGATAGTAGGTATTGATGAGAGTTGTGCATATGTTGATACAGAAAAACTCCACCAACAGGCACGAGCAACAGCGGCATTTATCAATTAGAATAAATTACCATGAGCACACCCTGGGGAGGCTAAGCCTTGAACCCAGTTGGACTGGACACGCACTCGCTCATCTAGCCAACTGCGCGACGCTCAGTTTTACAGTTCCAACATTCAGTTTTCATTTACACTAAGTAATCAGTATTCTATTGTCGTCCAGTAGGATTGCTTTGTCATGTCCTCCTTGAGCTTTGTAAGTCCCGTCACTCTTTTCCATCTCCTCTTTTCTTTTATGCCAAGTTAAATCCAAGAGAAATGGCGATTGGTGAAAATTATTTTGGTGGATTCTTCCAGTGGCATTCAACAAAAATGATAATATTTTGGTGCTACAAAGCCAATTTTTCCATGACAGAAGCACATTTCTTGTCATTTAAAGAGAAAAAAGATTAGTGGAAAAGTGTCTCAGAGAGTTAATGTAGGATTGTAGGCAATGCAAGTTCAAATTTCAGTAGTTGGAAAATGTTATCAAATAGTTCTTTGCATTTCACCTGAAAACTAAGAAGTTCGCTTCTGGTTATATTCTCAAAGGTACACCACCAAATACTCATTTGCAAGTTTGCATTTCACCTCAAAACTCACAAGTTCCCGTTCTCAACAGGGGATAAAAGGACAAACTGGGTAGAATTCACAGCTGAATTTAGATGCCATTGTCAAGAAATTCCTCATGTTCATGACATTAGCTTGATTTGAAATCCGGACTACTTAATAAATGTGTGAAAGTCAATACCCCTTGTTTCTAGCTATCTCAATGCATTGTAAAGCATCGAATGTATGCAACACTTAAATATGCATAATATAAAACAAAAAGTATAAACTACACTTATCAGGGTACATAGTACCTTGTGATCAAAGTGGGGAGAACGAAGCGTCCAGCAGTAATCACATCCAAAGCTAATCATCCGCAATACAACTGCCACATGATATGGAAAGGGCATCAAGAAAAAAAAAAATCTGACAATATGATCAATAATCTAGACAAATTAGAAGACACAAAAGAAGCAAAAAATATCGTGCATAACCATTATGATGAACTTTATATATGAAGCAACTATAGTAATTGTCGGATAAAACCTACAACAACTTGAAAGATGAAACAAGTATAACATTAGCAGGACAGTTGACCATATGAGGTAGTCAAATGCTATGGCACTTGATGCCACAAAAGCAAGCAAAACAAAACAGTGTTCGTTGCTTGATAGAGGAAAGTAGCCATGTAGTTTAGAGTTCACTGAATCTTCGGTTCAAAACTTCTAATGCAATCCCACATAGTTAATTCCTACCGACTGAAAAGTACAATTTAGCACAGTTCATGTCATAATAACTTGTGGGCTAACAAGTCCAACCTCGTCTAGATGAAATCTACATGTTCTATTTACAATTTTGTAGTTTTGTAATTCAACACGAAAAAAATGCTCCAGAATGTAAGCCTTTCATGACCTCCTAAGAGACTGATCCCACATTTCCGTACAGTAAGCATCAACAGCAAAATTTATCAACATGTCTTCAATTAAAGTCAACCAAATACAAACATGACATGAACTACATACCAAAATTGAAGCATATGTGCCATCGAAATGTGCCCCGATAATTATCAAGAAAAGCCAGTTTTTGCCTATTTATACAAACATAAATATCATCAAAACCTAAATGAAAATGAATCTTACTAAAGGAAAGTGCAAGTACAGTACATAGGCATGAAAATCTCACCCAAAAAATGAGAATGAATATCCTTCATAGACTCGGTTAAGTACAAGCATAGCTAAGTTGAAGCTCCATATGAGGCCTGTGCAATACTTAAATCGAGCAAATAACTACAAAACAAAAAGTTGTGATCAACAATAAAGGCTGATTTGGTTAATATCAGGAGATCGAATGGGTTATGCTTCACAAAGGAAATGATAAATGGCTTTTCCACGTTTATTCATGTCATTCTCGTAGCCTAGTGTTTAGTAGATTCGTCAAATAACCATTAATCGAAAATATAACACGAGAAAGAATAAATCAATTTCGACACTGCACCCACATGATCGATCCAACTGATGGTGCCACTTACTGGTAGATGACATAGACTCACATAGCATGTCAAGCATCAGCTTGGCTTTCTTTTCACCATGTTTCAAGCTCTCAACTACTCAATTCTTAAATTGTGTAATTGTTCTAGTTAATGGAACACGGATAATCAGGACAGCAGACTTGTTCTTAACCCCACACATCAGCCAAACAAGTGTTGTGCCTAGCTAAGTTGATCCACTCTACTCAAATGGTTGCTTTCTTTTCACCATGTTTCAAGCTCTCAACTACTCAATTCTTAAATTGTGTAATTGTTCTAGTTAATGGAACACGGATAATCAGGACAGCACACTTGTTCTTAACCCCACACATCAGCCAAACAAGTGTTGTGCCTAGCTAAGTTGATCCACTCTACTCAAATGGTTGCTTTCGACTGACGATGATTCATAACAAGAATTTCAGCTAGTGAACCTAATAGCATGCCCGGTCCTTCCACTATATGTTTCCTAAAAGTACTGTTTACACAGACAACAAATTGAACAAGATTAAGAAAACTGTCGAACAGGTATTAAGACAACTGACCTTCACTAGGAAGTAATTAATCCCTGCTATTGCAAGAATGAAGCCAACACTGTCACACAGGTATACGGATTAGAATTTCTATAAAGAAGATAGAGAACCGGAAAACGGGGATTGGCTGGTCGCCTACCAAGCACCGTGTAGATAGCATAGATAGCTCAGAGACAGTATTAGCCACACCAAAGAGGCCCCTCTGCCCTTCAAGCCATACATGTAGCGCAACGCGTTCGCCACGGTCAGAAACGCAGCCATCACAGCGGTAAGAACAGGTAGGTTCCCGCGGAAGTTTCTCCATTGGGCGTCAGACAGGTCCTGCGACATGGTAGAGGGAAATAAAACCGGTGGGTCTTAATTGCTGAGGTGAACTAGAAGGCTGCTGGCTAGAAAGGCGAGTGGTGGAATTTACACACGTTTAGACGGCCGGCGAGTGACCCTGCTCGTAGGCCATACAGCCTCCCTGAGTAGTCTGCGCGCAGAGAGAGTGTGTGATGCCGAGCGGCGCGGAGATGCTAATGGAAGAATAGGCGGAAGGGGGGAATGGTGGGGTACCGTGGGAGAGGCGGAGGGACTTCTGGATCACGACGAGGTAGAACACCAGCGCGTAGACGCACAGCACGGCGAGCTCCAGGCGCTTCCACGGTACGCCGCTCATCTTGGAATGGGACAAAGGGGCCAACCGCGGGGGTCAAGGCGAGGGTCGCGCGGGAGACGGCGAGAATCCGGGACGAGTAGTACTAAGGAAGAATGGAGGCGGCTCAGAGTTCACCGCACGCGGAGGTAGGGGAAAATCGAGAAGGGCAGCGAATGGGAAGAGGGAGAGGAGGACGCGGAGCTCACCGGACGCCCGTCGTCGGCCTTCTTCTCCAGATTGCCTCCGTGCGAGGTGGAGCGGGTGGGGGTCGGGGAAGAGGTACGGACGGGGGAAGGAAAAAAAATTCCGTCTATTTCCGAGCTCTCACGCTCGGAATCGATCGACCACGCGGAGACGTGCGCCCGGGCCTCGCCTGGAATTGGATAGAGTTTCCGTGGCCCAATTCCGTAACCACTCCAAACAATTGAATTCGGCTTGCCAATTCTAAAGTCTTTTTCCAACATCCAAACAGGTGGTTAACGTATTTTTCTATCGGATCCGGATAAGAACGAATAACAGTCGGATACAAATTTGAACGAGGATTATATCGGATTGCGGATATGGATCGACTTCAAAGTGGAGTAGGAACGGAAGCGAATAAATTGAATATATACACACATAAAAATAAAATTTTGTTTTTTCATGCAAATAACATGACTAGAAAACGTGTAACACTAGAATATACTAGTTGAATGCCCGTGCGTTGCTACGGGCCATCAAGTTTCTATCCTCTCTACCACAATGCTTGGTGGTTATCCCACTCCAACAACGACAAGATGTCACTCATCCCTTGCACTGGTGTTTCATCCAACTGTAACAAATTGACGTAGAAGCCACATCGATCAAAATATTCATTATTTGGATGCGTCCTCAATGTGATCATCAATCCCATGTCGCAAACTGTGTATTAAAAACTTTGCTTTACTTTGTACGGAAGTAACAAGAGAGGATCATTCCAATTGTTGCAAGGTAAAAATCTGAAACAGTAACAATTAATATTATTGTGTATATTCCAAGTGAGTATGGCTAAATGCAAGAGAATCTACTCTGATCTTAGTGCTCAAGCAAGCTCAGCCATCAACAATTGCAAGTACAAAGCGACTAGTGGATAGGTAGTGAACTAAAATGGAAAGAGATAACAACTGAAAAGAACATATGATGACAGTTGGAGTTAGACATCACCAAATGTATTTACAACGGCTAAATAAAAAAAAAACATACGCTGGCTTAGTATATAATATTTCTACAAACAGTCATCGCCCTAGTAGTAAAGCTGAAAAAACACAACTCACCTCCAGTTTGGTACATATGTGCAAATTTGAACTCACGCATAGAATGAAAAAACTCACTTCTTCACCGCTAAGATAGATATTGATCATGTTCTAGCTGCTCTTTTTAGGATAATTGGCATCCACATTTTGGTGAAGCACTCCACCATAAAAATCACCTGAGTAAACGACATGAAAAAAAAATGAGGTAATGCCACTCATCTCCATTTCAAGCATGTAGTTAAAGTGTTTTGTCTAGATTCCATCTTCAATTGCAAACCATGAACTTATAAAATGCAGTTTATTTGAAAGGAATTAATACAGATTCCTTGCAAATAGCATTAAATTCAATTGGTACTCAAGAAATAAAGAAGTTAGAATGCTTAATTAACAGAAGAAAATGTGCATCTATACGAGGAGGAAGATAAGAGATGCAAATTCAACTCCTTGGCTGCAAAATCTTTTTACTACAGTACCAATTTGCATCATCATCTTCCTTGAAAATGATAAAACCTACTTACCTGTTGAAATATATTATCTTTGATGAAGTCTGCCACCAGATCAACTTCCTTGACAGCATTGTCGGAGTCGTACTTGGGCGAGAAGTATATATGACATTCGCCACTGGTCTTTCCGAATTGGATCTTTCCAACCGGCGGGCCACGACCCCCTTCGTATAAGCACGCGCCCTCTCCACAAAAATACAAAGTTAACTTGTGGTGACCAGCAAGCGGTCACACCCGAGTTGGCACCACTTGTCCAGTAACGCTGTCAGGTTGATGTAGGAGTGGTCGGTGCCAAACTCACCATCGTAGGTGACCTCACATGCGGGCTCAAAGCCACCGCAATGGCGGAGTTTCTCCCAGAAGTAGGGTGCATGATCGCGTCACCGCTAATCTTGTTGCCTGACATGTTCCTTCCCCGTGTTCCCTAGCCTTGTTGCAAAAATAGCTAATATGATGAATGCTTGGAGCTTTGACACAAAACATCTGAAAAGTACCTTTTTTCCTCTAAATCAGAAAAACATATGAGTGGAAAAAAATCATAAACATGTCATGGATAAACATCCAATCCTAAGATACAGCAATGGGTTCAGATGTGATTCGGGTTGAGTACAAAATACAAAGAAGTAACATATTCAAGTTCTTCTACTTCTTTTTACATAAATTAGATAGAACCAAGATTACAGGTAAAGAAATAATAATAATAATAAAGAACACTAATCATCAACTTTGCCATCAGCTCAAGCTAGCCGAAGCCAAAACATATGTTCATCTGCTTCTTGTCTGCTCAACGTCCAAAACAGGATCGCAGGAAATCAAATAATGATTTAAAAACATCTCACCTCTCAACACAAGCTTATGAAGCAGAAGCTCTTCCCGTCCTCCTCTTCTGCTCCTCATGTTTAGGTATCCACATGTGTCATCTTGGATAAAGCCTTATTCTGTCATTTGTGTGGCCTTGGCCAAAGAGAGAAGGGGATAAATAAACATGATAACTCTGAGCAGCCTCACCAAATTCTACAGCAGCGAATCTACGATTAGCATGAGACAAAATAAAGCCCTTAAAGACAGCAAGAACGGAATATGAACGGTACATTGGCTTTCTCCTGCGCCTTCTTGATATGCCACGCCGGGGCTTGGTATCGGATCTGTCAGCCATGGAAAAAGCAGGGACACCACCAACTAACAGTGCAACACACCAATAATAAAAGATAAATTCTTGAGTAACAAATCAAAGAGAAGTTGGGAAGCTCAAAAAATATGGTAACATATCTAATACAATCGTTACCAAAGAGCACCTTGCTTGGAGATCTGATCTGATGCGAATTTACCTTGCTTGGAGATGAGAGCATGTACAACACCTTACTTGGAGATGAGGGGACAGGGTCAGGCGAGGGCGCAGCAGAGGAGGGAGGAGCATCGACATCCGGGAGGCACAGCTTGTAGGAGGACAACGGAAGCTGACCAGGGACATCTCAGGGTATTACCATTTAACTATTGGTGGAACTAATACATTGGTTCTGTCACTGCACCTGTTTTTATTCCTGACTGCAAAATAATGGCCGTTGATCCTTGTAAGGTACAGATTGTCTGAAACTGCTCAAAATTCAAAAAGACAGTTTTTTTCTAGACAACTTTTGCCATCAAGTACAATTTGAAGTAGAAGATCTGGCTGCTCTAAATGATGTTAGTATTGCACACCATAACATCATAATTATTCCCCTCCCTGTCTCATTACGATTACACACAATGGAAGCCTATAAGTTTCCTAGGTGCCACAAGCATCATATTTCATTTTAGACCATACTGCTGTTATGGATGGTGGCATTGGTTTCTACCATATATCAGTTAGAAATCCAGAGGGCTTAACCAATACTTTGCACAAAATGAGCAATCGGGGACCTATGCTCAATTTCAAATGTATCAGACATCCCCAGTCACGTGTTTCACGAAAAGTCTCTGTATATACAATTTTATCCTAGACACTGTAATCACTAGTACCAATTAGGTGTTGCAAAATCAGTGACCTCTGCTCAATTTCCACTTTATTAGACACCAAGCCCTAGTGCTTCATAAAAAAATTATATCTATACTAATTTCTTTGAGATGGCAAAATATTCATGTACATGCATACATCAATTGTTTGTATTGCAGGATGAAACCTATTTACAGGAGTCATATGAAGTAATAGGAATCTCGCTCAATATGGAGACAAGATGGAAGTGACAAATCTAAGATCTAGGAGGGTTGGAGAAGCGCGGATGCGGCAATATACGATAATACGAACGATCTGTCAGTGGACACGCTTGTCGGCCGAGAAAATCCTCCATGTACTCTGCTAACAACTGATAGCAGGGACACCACCAACTAACAGTGCAACACACCAATAATAAAAGATAAATTCTTGAGCAACAAATCAAAGAGAAATTGGGAAGCTCAAAAATATGGTAGCAGAACTAATACAATCGTTATCAAAGAGCACATTGCTTCGAGATCTGATCTGATGCGAATTTACCTTGCTTGGAGATGAGAACATGTACAACACCTTATTTGGAGATGAGGGTACGGGGACGGGCGAGGGCGCAGCAGAGGAGGGAGGAGCATCGACATCCGGGAGGCACGGCTTGTAGGAGGACAACGGAAGCTGACCAGGGACATCTCAAGGTATTACCATTTAACTATTGGTGGAACTAATACATTGGTTCTGTCACTGCACCTGTTTTTATTCATGACTGCAAAATAATGACCATTAATCCTTGTAAGGTACAGATTGTCTAAAACTACTCAAAATTCAAAAAGACAGTTTTTTCTAGACAACTTTTGCTATCAAGTACAATTTGAAGTAGAAGACATGGCTGCTCTCAATGATGTTAGTATTGCACACCATAACATCATAATCATTCCCCTCCCTGTCTCAGTACGGTTACGCACAATGGAAGCCTATAAGTTCCCTAGGTGCCATAAGCATCATATTTCGTTTTAGACCATATTGTTGTTCTGGATGGTGGCATTGGTTTATACCATAAATCAGTTCGAAATCCAGATGGCTTAACCAATACTTTGCAAAAAATGAGCAATCGGGGACCTGTGCTCAATTTCAAATGTATCAGACAGTCCCAGTCACGTGTTTCACGAAAAGTGTCTGTATACAAATTTATCCTAGACATTGTAATCAGTAGTACCAATTAGGTGTTGCAAAATCAGTGACCTCTCCTCAATTTCCAGTTTATTAGACACCAAGCCGTAGTGCTTCATAAAAGAAGTATATCTATACTAAACTATCCTAGTCTACAGTACCATGCAAGATCACTATTTCTTTGAGATGGCAAAATATGCATGTACAGGCATACATCAATTAACCTAAGGCTTTAAGGCCGGAGCCGACGGAGCGTTCTCAGGCCATCTGCACCTTCTGCTGCGGGCCCTGCTGGCAACGTTTCGCTTCCACCCCTACCAAAAACCAAAATCGCCCGCACACCACCTTATCCCCAAACGCATCACACCCCACCTCGCCCCGACATGTCTGGCAAGGCACCTGACCACGACAGCTAGGGTTCGTCGTTCGCGCCATCCGCCGCCGCCGCCCGGCCCGGGAAGCGCCGCCGCTCCAGAAGCTCTCCTCCCCTGCCTCTCCCTTTCCCGTCTCACCTATGTTTCTCTCGTTCTCAGTGAGCGCAGGGCTGGCGCATGGGAGGATCTCGACCTTCGTCGGCGAGTCCCTAGCTCCACGGCTACCTCTGCCAGCCGGCGACTCCATGGATCCACTACCAGGTCCGGGCAGGACGAGCAGCAGAGACTTTCGTGGTGAGGAGGAATAGCAGGTGAGCCTTCTTCTCCTTCTCTTATTTGTTTTCAGGTTAATTTCTTGAGTTGTGTCGTGTTCATGTACAATCCCTTAGATGAATATGGAGGCCCTTTCGATTTATAGATGGCATCTTCAAAATTCATGGCAGAACATTCATAGTATTATGTCCTTCTCCCTTTGTTGGTGCTGTAGGCTGCTCCTATCTTTTCCAGAATTTACACGTACAGAATCGAGACCAATATATTTGGGAGGCTCATGTCTTCTCCAGGTCATACCACTACACAGAGACGTGCTCCTGGAATCGATTCCAGCACATCTAGCAGCCGGAGACAAGGAATTCATTATGTGGCTGCTCTTTCACCTAATGTGCTCTTGTCGGAGAAGCGGTAGTGGAAGAAGCATTGTTCACTGGTGCTTCAAGTGCCCTACTCATTGATGTTGTCTTCCTTTGTATGCATGTATGTCGCCTCCAAGATGGCAAGATGTATGGGGAGTAATGAGCTCCATTCATTCCTTTGGTTTCAGAGATTGGCACCTCCTCTATCTGATTGCAGTTATATTTTTTCTTAGTTGTTATTGAGGAGCACATGTTCCAAAGTAGCGTATAATCTTCTTATTGGTATTGATCTGTACCGCTACTCTATGGAATTTATTTATGCCTAGATGGCAAAGAAGTTTTGTTCTTTTTTATCCGTCCTACTACTACTGTATGCTATTTGTTACACTAATAGTAAATTGTTAATTGTAGTCCATCAGATATTATATTGAATCTATCATGCTAAGATCTTGGTGGAATTGAGTTACAAACAATAGTGCAGATTAGACACATTTGAAAATTTTAAAGATTTATGAACCATGATCTCCTTGATTTGATTCTTGGTTTTAGCAGGTGACATAGGAGGAGCTTCAGGTCATGGACATGAGGTTTATGGTAGAGAAGGTATGCTTAAGTCAATTAAAGAGATCTCCGTTCAATATGCATCGGGTGAAGTCAAGAAAAAGCAGAATTCCTAGAGAGGGATGGGTTGGAACATCTGTATGTAAAGAATGACAGAAGAATGAGTCATGAATTAGGAAAAAATCGTGAGGGATAATAACAACATTCTAGAAGGTATAGATCTCCCTGTTAATTTTTTAGGTTTGCTACTCTTATTTTGGTATATCTCTTTACGTTCGATTCACTGGCATTTTAGAATATGTTAGTTCAATCACTTTTAGGCAACCGTTCACCTAAATATGCATGTAGTTTCCTGAGAAGTTGTTAACTGACTTATGTTAAAAAAAACAGGTTTACTTAGTCATGTTACATTTAGAAAAGAAGATATGTTTACTCTTGGTAATAATTTGTCGTTAATATCCATCTAATACTACTTATAATTGATATTTCTAATCTGTAGTGCTCTAGATATTTTTGGTAATTTTAAAATGTAGTCAAAGAACTGAAAGAAGACACTAGATGCATGTATAAGTATAACACAACAATACCTGAGCGGAAGTTGCTACTGAGAACTTAATTCCAGGCTTTTGTCTATGTAAAATTCCAAAGAGTACTTGGCCAGTTGGCCTCTAATCTTCTGTTATTCCTATATTTGTATTACACTGTAAGACCATTTTTGGTAGAATACATGTCAACCTAGGAACAAGTTTGTCTAATACATGTAAACAATTTAGAAGTATTATTAGATTTTTGCCTATTGCATGAACTTGCTATTGGCTAATATCTTTGTGAAGTAACTATTTTTATTTAAGTTCTCTTTCCCACATCAAACATCACAAAATCTGATTTCCAAGTTAATAAGATTTTAATATTCGCCTCTTAGATAGGCATCTACACATCACTTGACTCTCTGCTTTTACTTAAATGAATTGTATTAGTACTGATTATTGCATTATTTAATACATACATTATGCTTAGCTCTGTCAGTTGTTATAGTAGTTCTAGGTTTATTTAGTATAAGAGCAGTACTAAGTCTGATTGCGACGCCTATAAATCCTACGATCGTAATATTGTGTTATTACATCTACGAGTTGAATCACTTAAGAGGCTCTTTTGATACGAACGGTCCTAACAGAGATCCGAGCTCTCAAAGTGTAAAAGAGAAACGGTAGAAGCCCAGTTGTTGGCATTTCTGGTCACCGAGCGAACACTATTTCAAGGAGTGGAAACACATTTTTAGATAAAGGGTCGGCCTCGATTTGATTGCATGAATGAAACCAACGAAATACCTTCTATCATATTACATGGAATTTTTTCCAGGTTTTTCCTTTGCTTGATATGGCTCGGCCGCTGATCCCCTTGCATCAAAACCAATTGGTGTTGGCTTTCAGGAACTGGGAGACCTCTACCTCCAAGTGACATCTCTAAAATCTTTTTTCGTCGATCCCTACCATGTTATCCTATAAAAATTCTAACATAGTTTGTAAAAATCTTGGATGGTTTCTGTTTCTAGCCCCCCATCATATCATTATCGGCACTCTATAAACGAGCTTCCATTTTTTCCAACAAGGGCATTAAAAAACCAAATTTGGTGAAGTGCTAGAATCTTTATCAGAAAATGGAACCACTACCAAGAAGTATCAGTTCAGTTCTGCCAATCTAGCTTTAGATTAAGATAAAGATAACATGATGGCATGATCTAAGATGTATTAAAAGATTCAAGACAGGTTGTGAGGGAGCTTTCTCAACCCATCTGCGTCATGCACTCACGCTGTGTGTGGGCCCCCATTTCATCGTCTGTACCTGCGGCATGCCCGTTCTGCATAAACGTCTATCTTTTGTTTATGTTGGTGCGGTTTGTCGCCCGTTGCGTGCGCCTCGCTTGCTATGTTCCTGCTTGGTGGTGGTGTGGGTTTTTTATTATGTGTTTGGCCAGTTTTTTCTGTGCTTGGGTGGTGGGGAGGTTATTTATTTTACCCTTATTCTCTGCCTCGGTGTGGTCTCTGGCTAGATCTTCTTTCTGTTGGTGGCCAATGCGCTTTCCCATCTCATTTTCGGGGTGTCGTCCTGCTGCTACTCTGTGGCCGTCTGTTGATTAGCCACCTACCCGTGAGGTACCTCCGTGTTGTGACCGTCACCGGCTTCTTCTACAGGCTATATATTCCTCTACCATTTAGGCATCCGTTTCCTTAACCTATTTGGGATAGACCGACCGATGGTCGACCTCCGTGCGTGCCCGGTCTGGCACCCTTTTATTTTGATGCCGGTGGAGCCAGCCATCTACCCTCATGCCTCAGCGCCACAGGCTGTTGTTGTTGCCCCTTTTCTAAGGATTCAGATTTGTAACAAACTCACGAATTCCTTATATTTTGTATCTTCAATTTATCGTTATTGCTCAATCTGCAACTAAGTATTTGCTCACAGTTGCTCGCTTGGATTGCATTTGTGTATCTTTACTTGGCAGATTTAGTTATTTCTTTTTAGTTTTGTTCTTTGTTGATTTATTGCCTGGATGTTTTGTTGGTGCTCCTTGTATTTATATGGTGTGCTATTTTTTTTGCAGGCTGTGACGTTTGTCCGACGCTGCCTTTTTTTTTGTGGTTTTACATGGCGTCGTGGCGTCGTTCCTGGGTGTCTTTTTCATGGTGACTTCTGCTTGTGCAGTAGACTTTTAGATTTTTTTTTGAGATCGGCTTTTAGGGTTTTCTTAGTGATGATATGTTGTGTTGGCTGATTTTTTATTAGCCCGATTTAGTTCATGCCACCAAGGGTTTTGGCACCAAGGCTTTTGACAACTAAATTCTGCAGCATGGCGATTCATTCATGCCACCAAGGCTTTTGGCAGAGCAGGCGATAGGCGCCATCCTATGCTTACTAGACCAATGGGAGGAAACGGTTTCTTGAATTTGCAACCTAGGCCGGTTACCCTGTTATTTTTGTCTATCCATGATATTTGCGGCTTTTTTGCATTTAATAATATATTGGCAGTCGGACTATAAAATTGGATCGGGAAATCGTCATTGCATTGTGCCTGGTTCCCTGGCGCTCTGTTTTATTTCTGTGACAATGACCTTAGGTTAATGTAATTTTCAGAGGAATTATTAGTTCATAATATTAGTTGCTACCTGGCACAAATGGTTACCATGTTATTTTTGTTTATCCATGAGATCTGTGGTTGTTATTGTGTTTAATAGTATACTGGCAGTAGGACGGTAAAATTGCATTGGAAAATCGTCATTGCATTGCGCCTGCCTGTCCTGTCGCTCTGCTTTATTCCTGTGAGAACGACTTGCGATAAATGAAAATTTGAGAGGAATTATTAGTGCATAATATTAGTTGATACCTTACACACATGGTCGTTATATGCTTAAGGGCTCTGTAAATAAGATTTTTTTTTTCTGAATATGAGACTGCAACTACAATCATGAAGTGCAATAGCAAGATATTGGTGAGCAACTGAGCATCCTTTTTTTGTTTACATAATTATAGCAATGCATAGATCACATAGCTTTATCTAAACTGTCTAACTCGATCAATATTTTTTTGCGTCGATGTTTCATGTAGTCAGGCGTTTCTTACAGGAGATACAGGCCTTCACGCTTAATCGACTGTCTATGTCTGCTGTGAGTACAACTACACATTTTTATATTTTAAAGACAAGGCAACAGAAAGTTACAATGATCTTGTATTATTTTTCTGTATGTCTTACTGCTACAAGAATTAAGTGCCAATGGCCCAGAAAATAGCTATCTATTGACTGTTTGTCTAATCGGGGACTATGTAACTAAGTTGAGTCACATTTAGCATGTATGGCTTTGATATTTTCAAAGTGGTACTGCAAATGGAAATGAAGAGTGTATAGTTTTTTAGTTGCTGCTTTCGTATAGATGTATAGAAAATACTAATAGGCGCATGAATAAGGAAATTCGTGAAGCCCTTCTCATGTTGTTGTCTCGCATGGCAGTCAGAGGTACCGTGGTTGAACAATTGGGAGTTTATATGCTGAAGCCCTTCGCATGCTGGAATCAGGCAGCCGAGCAATAGCTTGTATGACTTGACTGCTAGACATGGCCCTTTTCGATTTAGCCTTCAGAAATCATATTGAGATCCATGTTGTTGAATGCAAATGCTTGGAAGAGTCTTGGCACGAAGGTATTCTGGTAGGTCATTCAGGCGACCGGTATAATTTGGACGATAGCAACTACTGTTTCCTTGATGAGGTTTGTGGATATTTTACGAAATTATACCGTATTGCTAGAGGAGCAATATTGATTGCTCATTGTGCTAGAGAAAGGGGATGTCTCACTCTTACTTTGCTCGACGAAGCGATGTAGCGGATTTCTCGCATTTTCATCGAGTATAAATGCATGTTGACTTTTTCCGAAGAAAAGGAAAATCTGAAATAGCAGTTCTTGTGTCAGCCACATGGAAGAGCTTGCTAATAAATTAGTTCGACTCTGGCAAGGAGAAGAATCTCGGTTGGATGATGTTGACTAGAATATAGTCAGATAGTTTTATCTAATATTTATGTTTGGTTGTTGTATTCTTACATAGTATTATGTTGTGCTGATTTATTTTCTGTTAAGCATGCACTGCATGTGGCATCGTCACATACTTGGTTATCAGGCATAGTTATTTACAGAAGACTGCCCAGCTTTGCTATTGCAGACAAACGACCGTTTTCTCTGCAATGACGTGGAGTTGGCTATCTTAGAACAGAGTTAGGTAAAGTATTTTGTTAGCAGATCTTCTACTTAAAAAAAATGTATGTTGTAACTATGGTTTAGTGTTGAAAACGGGTGCATAAGGCCTAACACTTGTTTTTCTAGACCTTTGTGTAAATGTTCTATTAGTAACTATCTGGTTATAGAGACAAAAACCAGTCTATTCTAATCACTAAGGATGAAGAGCAAGAGAAATAGGAGTGGTAAACGATGATTGTATTGCTCATTTTGGTACAGTAATTTCATGCATGATAAGCAAATTACATAAGGGCTTACAGCAAAATAAGATGATTCACCGAATGTACAGTCTAGACAGTACAGTTGTGAGAAAACAGGTGCATTTGTACATACTGCTATCTACTGATGGATTAGAGAACAACATGGATACTACCATATGAAAAGGACAGATAACACAGTATCGCTACCATACGGTTTATTGTTGGTTTTGTCAGCACAAAACAAGCAAAACAAGAATGGTAGGCAGTCGGCGCAGCGAAGCGCGCTGCCCGTCTAGTTGTTTGTATTGTAGGACGAAACCTATTTACAGGAGTCATATGAAGTAATAGGAATCTAACTCAATGTGGAGACAAGATGGAAGTGACAAACCTAAAATCTAGGAGGGTTGGAGAAGCGCGGATGCGGCAATATACGATAATACGAACGATGTGTCGGTGGACACGCTTGTCGGCCGAGAAAATCCTCCAGGTACTCTGCTAACAATTGATAGAAGGGACACCACCAACTAACAGTGCAACACACCAATAATAAAAGATAAATTCTTGAGCAGAAATCAAGGAGAAATTGGGAAGTTCAAAAATATGGTAACAGATCTAATACAATCGTTACCAAAGAGCACCTTGCTTGGAGATCTGATCTGATGCGAATTTACCTGGTTTGGAGATGAGAGCATGTACAACACCTTACCTGGAGATGAGGGGACGGAGTCAGGCGAGGGCGCAACAGAGGAGGGAGGAGCATCAACATCCGGGAGGCACGGCTTGTAGGAGGACAACGGAAGCTGACCAGGGACATCTCAGGGTATTACCATTTAACTATTGGTGGAACTAATACATTGGTTCTGTCACTGCACATGTTTTTATTCATGACTGCAAAATAATGGCCATTGATACTTATAAGGTACAGATTGTCTAAAACTACTCAAAATTCAAAAGGACAATTTTTTCTAGACAACTTTTGCTATCAAGTACAATTTGAAGTAGAAGACATGGTTGCTCTGAATGATGTTAGTATTGCACACCATAACATCATAATCATTCCCTTCCCTGTCTCGGTACAGTTATGCACAATGGAAGCCTATAAGTTCCCTAGGTGCCATAAGCATCATATTTCGTTTTAGACCATACTGCTGTTCTGGATGGTGGCATTGGTTTATACCATAAATCAGTTATAAATCTATATGGCTTAACCAATACTTTGCACAAAATGAGCAATTGGGGACCTGTGCTCAATTTCAAATGTATCACACACTCCGAGTCACGTGTTTCACGAAAAGTCTCAGTATACAAATTTATCCTAGACACTGTAATCAGTAGTACCAATTAGGTGTTGCAAAATCAGTGACCTCTCCTCAATTTCCAGTTTATTAGACACCAAGCCGTAGTGCTTCATAAAAGAAGTATATATATACTAAACTATCCTAGTCTACAGTACGATGCAAAATCACTATTTCTTTGAGATGGCAAAATATTCATGTACAGGCATATATCAATTGTTTGTATTACAGGATGAAACCTATTTACAGGAGTCATATGAAGTAATAGGAATCTCGCTCAATGTGGAGACAAGATGGAAGTGACAAACCTAAGATCTAGGAGGGTTGGAGAAGCGGATGCGGCAATATACGATAATACGAACGATTCGTCAGTGGACACGCCTGTCGGCCGAGAAAATCCTCCAGGTACTCTGCTAACAATTGATAGAAGGGACACCACCAACTAACAGTGCAACACACCAATAATAAAAGATAAATTCTTGAGTAACAAATCAAAGAGAAGTTGGGAAGCTCAAAAAATATGGTAACATATCTAATACAATCGTTACCAAAGAGCACCTTGCTTAGAGATCTGATCTGATGCGAATTTACCTTGCTTGGAGATGAGAGCATGTACAACACCTTACTTGGAGATGAGGGGACAGGGTCAGGCGAGGGCGCAGCAGAGGAGGGAGAAGCATCGACATCCGGGAGGCACAGCTTGTAGGAGGACAACGGAAGCTGACCAGGGACATCTCAGGGTATTACCATTTAACTATTGGTGGAACTAATACATTGGTTCTGTCACTGCACCTGTTTTTATTCCTGACTGCAAAATAATGGCCATTGATCCTTGTAAGGTACAGATTGTCTGAAACTACTCAAAATTCAAAATGACAGTTTTTTTCTAGACAACTTTTGCCATCAAGTACAATTTGAAGTAGAAGACCTGGCTGCTCTAAATGATGTTAGTATTGCACACCATAACATCATAATTATTCCCCTCCCTGTCTCATTACGATTACACACAATGGAAGCCTATAAGTTTCCTAGGTGCCACAAGCATCATATTTCGTTTTAGACCATACTGCTATTCTGGATGGTGGCATTGGTTTCTACCATAAATCAGCTAGAAATCCAGAGGGCTTAACCAATACTTTGCACAAAATGAGCAATCGGGGACCTATGCTCAATTTCAAATGTATCAGACATCCCCAGTCACGTGTTTCACGAAAAGTCTCTGTATATACAATTTTATCCTAGACACTGTAATCACTAGTACTAATTAGGTGTTGCAAAATCAGTGACCTCTGCTCAATTTCCACTTTATTAGACACCAAGCCCTAGTGCTTCATAAAAAAATTATATCTATACTAAACTATCCTAGTCTACAGTACGATGCAAAATCACTATTTCTTTGAGATGGCAAAATATTCATGTCCATGCATACATCAATTGTTTGTATTGCAGGATGAAACCTATTTACAGGAGTCATATGAAGTAATAGGAATCTTGCTCAATATGGAGACAAGATGGAAGTGACAAATCTAAGATCTAGGAGGGTTGGATAAGAGCGGATGCGGCAATATACGATAATACGAACGATCTGTCGGTGGACACGCTTGTCGGCCGAGAAAATCCTCCATGTACTCTGCTAACAACTAATAGCAGGGACACCACCAACTAACAGTGCAACACACCAATAATAAAAGATAAATTCTTGAGCAACAAATCAAAGAGAAATTAGGAAGCTCAAAAATATGGTAGCAGATCTAATACAATCGTTATCAAAGAGCACCTTGCTTGGAGATCTGATCTGATGCGAATTTACCTTGCTTGGAGATGAGAACATGTACAACACCTTATTTGGAGATGAGGGTACGGGGACGGGCGAGGGCGCAACAGAGGAGGGAGGAGCATCGACATCCGGGAGGCACGGCTTGTAGGAGGACAACGGAAGCTGACCAGGGACATCTCAAGGTATTACCATTTAACTATTGGTGGAACTAATACATTGGTTCTGTCACTGCACCTGTTTTTATTCATGACTGCAAAATAATGGCCATTGATCCTTGTAAGGTACAGATTGTCTAAAACTACTCAAAATTCAAAAAGACAGTTTTTTCTAGACAACTTTTGCTATCAAGTACAATTTGAAGTAGAAGACATGGCTGCTCCGAATGATGTTAGTATTGCACACCATAACATCATAATCATTCCCCTCCCTGTCTCCTCAGTACGGTTACGAACAATGGAAGCCTATAAGTTCCCTAGGTACCATAAGCATCATATTTCGTTTTAGACCATACTGTTGTTCTGGATGGTGGCATTGGTTTATACCATAAATCAGTTCGAAATCCAGATGGCTTAACCAATACTTTGCAAAAAATGAGCAATTAGGGACCTATGCTCAATTTCAAATGTATCAGACAGTCCCAGTCACGTGTTTCACGAAAAGTGTCTGTATACAAATTTATCCTAGACATTGTAATCAGTAGTACCAATTAGGTGTTGCAAAATCAGTGACCTCTCCTCAATTTCCAGTTTATTAGACACCAAGCCGTAGTGCTTCATAAAAGAAGTATATCTATATTAAACTATCCTAGTCTACAGTACCATGCAAGATCACTATTTCTTTGAGATGGCAAAATATGCATGTACAGGCATACATCAATTGTTTGTATTGCAGGACGAAACCTATTTACAGGAGTCATATGAAGTAATAGGAATCTAACTCAATGTGGAGACAATATGGAAGTGACAAACCTAAAATCTAGGAGGGTTGGAGAAGCGCGGATGCGGCAATATACGATAATACGAACGATGTGTCGGTGGACACGCTTGTCGGCCGAGAAAATCCTCCAGGTACTCTGCTAACAATTGATAGAAGGGACACCACCAACTAACAGTGCAACACACCAATAATAAAAGATAAATTCTTGAGCAACAAATCAAGGAGAAATTGGGAAGTTCAAAAATATGGTAACAGATCTAATACAATCGTTACCAAAGAGCACCTTGCTTGGAGATCTGATCTGATGCGAATTTACCTGGTTTGGAGATGAGAGCATGTACAACACCTTACCTGGAGATGAGGGGACGGGGTCAGGCGAGGGCGCAACAGAGGAGGGAGGTGAAAGTGCACTATGGTCAACTAGAGGGGGGTGAATAGGTTGACTACCAATTTTTCTTTTCTTTTCCTTTTAGTGGGGCTAAGCAAGATAAGATAAGATTCTCTAGATGTGCAACTAGGTGAGCAACCTATATGGACAAAGTAATATGCGCAACGGAAGTAAATCGTAAGGTAGTAAAGCAAACAACAAGTGTAAACAAGGAGACAAGGATATGATTCCCGTTGTTCCTTCTCAAAGAGAAGTACGTCTACGTTGGAGAGTTGGGGAGCCACCTAGGCGCTCCTCAATAGCACGGTTGTGCACACCTTGTTCTCCTTGAGCTTTTCCGGTGAGGGAGATTCTCGTTTCCACTATGAGGTCGACTTGAAGGCGTTGACCAAACCTTTACAAGGGCTCGAGGTCACTCCACAAGATGGATAGAGGCTCTCAAGCAATCCGTAGCTTCTTGCAACAAGGTGGAAACTACAAGCACGAGATCTACTAAGGTTTCTAGGCCTCAAGTAGGATTCTAGATCTACTAGGTTGTGGTGGATGGATTTGAAATTCCTTTGGTGGAAGTGTGGATCTAGGCCTCCTCTAGCTCTCCACCAAGTATGGGAGTGATTGGGTGGACGGAGTAGGAGATCTAGGTGGTTGAAGCTTTCATTAATGGCTAGGAGAGAGAATGGAGAAAAGCTTGGCATTTAAGAGGTAGGGGAAGGGGTATTTATACCCCTTGCATTTAGGAGCTGTTGCAGTCCAGGAGCACCGGAGGCTCCGGTGGTTTCACCGGAGGCTCCGGTGGGCTTCACTTGCTGGCGCAGTTGCGCAGTACCTTTTATGCACGCTTGCTGGACAACGTGGCGGAGGTACCGGTGGGTTTAGCAGAGGTTCCGCCCCACCGGAGGTGCACCGGAGGTTCCAGTGGAACCTCCGCACTTGCGCAACAGAAGGTGGTTTTGGCGGAGCCTCCACCGGAGGTCCACCGGACCCCATTTACACAGTGGCCAAGATGGGCCACCGGAGGCCCACCGGAGGCTCCGGTGGAGCCTCCGCTCTGGTCCAACAGAATGCCATTTGGGCGGAGCCTCCACCGGAGGCGCACCGGACCCTCTTGTGTGCGCACGCCAGGTTGTGTAGGAGGCGGAGCCTCCGGTGGGAATGGCGGAGGTTCCGCCCCACCGGAGCCCCACCGGAGCTTCCGTCCGAGCCTCCATAGTTGCGCTCCAGAAGGTGATTCGGGCGGAGCCCACACCGGACCCCCACCGGATCCTGGGCGGAGCCTCCGGTGGATTCACCGGAGCCTCCGCTCCTGTGCAAAAAAACCTCCCTGGATTTCTTTCTCCTTTCTCTTTTCGTATGAAACAAACGCTTGCCCCATAAAGATAGTGACCCTAATTTAACCTGGGCATTTTCATTCATCGAACAAACATTAGATCAAGTAGATATGTTGTCATATAATTACCAAAACGGATGATGATCTTTCATTCTCCCCCTTTTTGGTAATTGATGACAACATATCTATTTGCATGATAAAAACACAATATGAACTCAATATGAACAGAGCTCCCCCTAAAGGTATGCTCCTTTCATATTGAGAGTATCTAGGCATGATATATAACAATAAGATGACAACGATATCACATAACACATACATAATATGATACGAGGTTCATACATGCATAATATAACAAGGTTCACGATAGATAGGAATAATGTAAACACACGAAGTTCCAAATGACCAAATATGAAGCCAAACTCCCTCAAGCAAATAAGAGATGCAAATCAAAAAAGCAAGCTTGAGGGAGACCCATGCAAATGCCAGTTCCTAATATCTCTCTCTCTCCCCCTTTGGCATCAAGATACCAAAAGAGGGAGATCAAGATGCTAACGTCCCGAAGATCACTCGGAGGAGGCTTCCGAGTCTGGAGAGGGGGCACGGCGGTGAGAGCTAGTAGCTTCGTCTCCTTCTTCCTCGGACCACTCAATTAGCTTGCCCTTGGAGTCCTTTGCTTGCCATTTGTCCCAATCCGTGATGCTAGGAAGAACCGGGGAGTCAATGGAGAGACCTTCCTCACGGAGACGTTGACGAGAGGCTTGAGCTTTGTTGCGGTTCTTGATCTCTTGATCATAATGAGATTCCCATTGATGTTGCTTAATCTTCTTGTTTAAACGGAACACCTTCTTGAGGGCCCGTGCCATCCATTTAAAAGCATTGCTAGATGGAGGTGGTTGAGATGGACCGGCCTCTTCTTCTTCCTCATCAACAATGATGTGGGGCTTGGCCGTGTGCTTGCGAACGGCAGGAGTGGGATGCTCAATTGGTTCCGTGTGGTCCTTGATGAGGAGTCTCTTTTCCGTGTGAGGGATCCAACCCTCATCGTCAAGTGGTTCATCCGGAAACTTGTCATCCCACACGTCCAAGATGATCTTCATGATGAACGGTCCAAAGCAAGCATTCTTGCGGTTGATCACGGTGTGCCACATCTCATTCCAAATATAGTCAAGCACGTCAAGCTTGCGAGGTGTGTCAGCCATCCGCTGTTGATGAGTTAGGAGCATGAGGTTCTTCAAGAAACCCTGGATCTCATCCACATTCCCCGTCTTTGGGTTGATGGTCTCTCTATAGATGCGCAACATGATATCATATGTGAGGTAGAGACCCTTGACAAACCCAACGGCGTACTTCTTCCAGTGATAGAGAGGAGAGAGTTGATCCTTGGAAAGGGACACAGTGTTGATGACATGAACTCGGAACCATCCATTAGCAAACTCTTCACCCTCAGCAAATGGGCCAAAATCCGGGTAACCAAGAAGAGTGCCAACATCTTTCCACTTTATGTCAAGTTGTCTTCCCTTAGTCATCCAAATGAGGTGGTGTTCGGTCTCATTGGAGAGATGAACAGTGGCTAGAAACTGACAGACAAGATCTTCATCAAAATCTTGTTGAAGACTGATTATGGGACCAAGCCCAAACCTCTCAATGAGCTCAAGAGCCTCTCCAAAGTAATGGTGGTTTATTTCCATGTGCCCAAAGTTGATGGCGTGTTGAGGGACGACATTATCCTTCGGCTTCCTCACCAAGATCTCATTGTAGATTTGCCCTTGGAAAACAGTGTGGAAACGTGGATCCTTGCCCCGGAATTGTGGCATAAAGCGATCACGGACAACCACATAGGGGTTCTCACGCCTTTCCTTCACAAAGACCACCTCGGACATCTTGGAGACAGTTTTGGCGGTGTTCTTCCTTGGCAGCTTTTTCTCGGTGGCCGGGAACCGCTTGCGCTTGTCGTGAGGGCTGTCAAGTTCTTCTTCAATCTCATCCACTTGGGGGGTCTTGCGGCGGCCGATGGTCTTGTAACGTTGCCCCTTTCCCTTGGAACCGGAAGCATCTAATAGGAGAAAGCAAGAAGATCATGAAGAACGAGTAATGCTCGAGTCGGTAAAGCACGCACAAAACCAAGGAACCAAGATACACATGGTGTTAGGGTTGAATAATCTAGGGTTAGGGCAAACGAATCTCCCCTACAACCGCAAGGATTCAAGCCTAACACGCATTATCTAGGTTGCTAGGGTTTGTACATGAGAAATTCCACTCCTAAAACTCCAAATCCACGAATCTAGAGAGCGAAAACATGAACTCTTATGCATCCCATCCATCAACTAGATGGGAGAGAGAGAGAGCACGTACCCGCGTCATCCATGGTGAAAAAGGAAGGAGGAAAGGTCCCCGCGGCGTCCCAAGGCAAGGAGGAGGTCTTCCCGCGGTGGAGCTCCCCAATCCGGCGGCGAGAAGCTTGGGGGCGGCGGCCGTTCGTGAGGACGAAGAAAGGGGGCGGGTGGGGGAAAATGAGATTGGATCTCACTTACCCCGCACGCCCCAGCCCTTATCCACGAAAAAACTGCCCCCGGCGGAGCCTCCGGTGGATTCACCGGAGCCTCCGCTCCCCCCAGCGGAGCCTCCGGTGGATCCCACCGGAGCCTCCGCCCCTTGTCCACAAAAAGGTTAATTTTAGGCCCGCTGAGCAATTGTGAGCCAGCGGAGCCTCCGGTGGTATTCCGGTGGACAGGGGCAGCGGAGCCTCCGGTGGATTCACCGGAGCCTCCGCCCAGCCAAATTTTCGCACGCCAAGATTGTAAAAACTCGAGCATATCGATAGAAACATTGGTTTGGGCAAGGGAGGCTTGGGTTGGGAAATCGTCACTGATATACGAGAGACATTACTCGGAGGGGTTCGCAAGATGCAATAAAAAGGTAGAAGACCGAACCCGTACGAGTTGTCAAGACGAAGATATGATAAGCGTGAAAGATCCAAAACACACCAAAGGTCGGTGGCCGAAGCCACCATGTTTGAGTGTGTAACTTGGCACCGCGAAGATATATCTTGGGTCCAAAATTACTACTCACAATTAAGCACAATAAGTCCCAAATTGACTAGATATGCAATGATTAATTGATTTTCGCATAATAAAAGGAGTGCATACTCATGAGTTGAGTAGCGCTCCCCCTATTTCCATGCCTACACCTAGACTTGATATCATGTATAATGAAGGTAGATATGCAAAGTTTCAAGTGAAGTTGGAAGAGTCGATGACATTTAGTTCATTCCTCAAAGCCCGAAATCTTGATTCATCAAGGGCCTTCGTGAAGATATCGGCAAGTTGATCCGTTGTGGAGACATATGAGAGGTCAATATCACCTTTCTCAACATGATCCCGAATGAAATGATGACGGATCTCAATGTGCTTCGTCTTGGAGTGAAGAACCGGGTTGTAGGCGATCTTGATAGCACTCTCATTGTCACAAAGAAGAGGCACCTTGTCAAAATGAATACCATAGTCCTTCAAAGTTTGCCTCATCCATAGCAATTGGGCACAACAACTTGCCGCGGAGATATACTCGGCCTCGGTGGTGGAGAGAGCAATGCGATTTTGCTTCTTAGAAGACCAACATACCAAGGAGCGGCCAAGAAATTGACAACCCCCGGATGTGGACTTCCTATCCGTCTTCTCTCCCGCATAATCCGCATCCGAGTATCCAATGAGTTGGAAGCTTGAACCCTTGGGGTACCAAAGACCGAAGTTTGGGGTATGAACTAGATATCGAAAGATTCGTTTCACGGCTTCCAAATGACTTTGCCTTGGGGAGGCTTGAAACCTTGCACATTTACCTACTCTATACATAATATCGGGTCTAGATGCACAAAGGTAGAGCAAAGAGCCAATCATGGAGCGGTATACCTTTTAATCTACCTCTTTACCGTTGGGGTCGGGTTTCAAGTCGGTGGTCGTGGACATAGGAGTCTTCATAGGTTTGGCATCATTCATATTAAACCTCTTGAGCATGTCTTGAGTGTATTTGGCTTGTTTGATGAAAGTCCCTTCATAATATTGATTTACTTCAAAGCCAAGGAAGAACTCCAACTCTCCCATCATAGACATCTCAAACCTATCGGTCATAAGCTTGCAAAACTCCTCATTGAACAAAGTGTTAGTAGACCCAAAAATGATGTCATCCACATAGAGTTGGCATATGAACAAGTCACCTCCAACCGTCTTGGTAAAGAGGGTGGGATCGATTAAACCAACATTAAACCCGCGATCTACTAGAAACTCTTTAAGGTGCTCATACCACGCACGTGGAGCTTGTTTAAGTCCATAGAGCGCCTTATCAAGTTTATAGACATGATCGGGGTGGTTGGGATCCTCGAAACCCGGAGGTTGCTTGACATATACTAACTCACTAATGGGACCATTAAGGAAAGCAGTTTTAACATCCATTTGTTGTAACTTGAAGTTATGATGAGATACATAGGCAAGTAAGATGCGAATGGATTCAAGACGAGCTACGGGAGCAAAGGTTTCACCGAAATCGATACCTTCGACTTGAGAAAAACCTTGAGCTACCAATCTTGCCTTGTTGCGAATGACAGTGCCATCTTTGTCTTGTTTGTTCTTGAACACCCATTTGGTGCCAATTACATTTTTGCAATCTTTGGGTCTCGGTACTAATTTCCACACTTTGTTGCGCTCGAAGTTATTGAGTTCATCATGCATGGCTTCAAGCCAATCTTGATCTTCGAGAGCTTCATATACCTTCTTGGGTTCAATGAAGGAGACAAAAGCATGAGCCTTGCTAAAATCCGCCAATTGCCTTCTAGTCACCACTCTCCCCGAACTTGTCCAAGAATCTTGTCCTCTGTATGACCCGCTCGTTCAAGATTCTCTAGCCTTCTCTTTGCTCTTCGTGCTAGTATCTCCTCCAAAGATTCCTTGGATATGGATTGAGAATCACCTTCTTCATCAGAGGCATGTCCATCTTCATTTTGTCCTTGATCAATAATGGGTGATGAATCACCACTAGGTTGAGCATTCTCAACAATGATAGAATCTTGATCATGATTGAGATGAATTTCTTGGCCTTGGTCATTAGCTTGGCCTTGATTGTTAGCTTGAGGGCTTGGTGCATCTTGTTGAGTAGCTTGATCATCAATGGGTGTAGCCAATGGCTCCACTTGAGTGGGGCATAGTCCTTCTCCCTCCGTCATCCGGTGTCCCTCAATGGGGATTATTTCACCAATCCCCATTCTTCTTATGACGATGGGAGGAATTGCATCTCCTACAACACCATGATCTATACGCCCCCCTTGGGAGCCATTATCCTCATCAAACACCACGTCTATAGATTCTTCAACTTGTCCGGTGGACTTGTTGTAGACTCTATAGGCGTGAGCGTTTGTGGCATAGCCAACAAAGATACCCTCATAAGATCTAGTCTCAAATTTTGACAACCGTTTACCTTTCTTGCGAATGAAGCACTTGCAACCGAAGACCTTGAAATAAGATACATCCGGTTTCTTACCCGTGAGAATCTCATAGGGAGTCTTGTTCAAGATCTTGCGAAGATATAACCGGTTGGTGGCGTGACATGCGGTGGAGACGGCTTCGGCCCAAAAGTTATAGGGAGAAGAGAACTCCGCAATCATAGTTCTAGCCGCATCCATCAAAGTCCGGTTCTTTCTTTCCGCAACACCATTTTGTTGAGGGGTATATGGAGTGGAATATTGATTAGGAATGCCTTCTTCACTAAGAAAACCCTCAACGATGTAGTTCTTGAACTCCGAGCCATTATCACTCCGAATCGCCAATATGGTAGCATTGTGTTGGCGCTCCACTAGAGTGATGAACTCGATGACTCTACTTTGAGTTTCACTTTTCCTCTTGAATAAATACACCCAACAATATCTTGAATAGTCATCCACAATCACCAAGCAATACTTATTTCCTCCGAGGCTATCATAGGATAGTGGACCAAAGAGATCTAAGTGAATGAGCTCGAGAATTCTTGTGGTGGAGATAATTGTCTTGGTTGGGTGTAGTTCCCCATGTTGCTTCCCAAAGGTACAAGAGCTACACACACGATCCTTATCAAACTTAGCTTTGGTTAGTCCTAGAACGTGATTGACACTTTGGAGATCATGTATCATTCTCATATTGGTGTGGGCTAGTCGGCGATGCCAAAGCCACCCCACATCAACTTTAGCCATTAGGCATGTCGCGGCACACATGTCTTCTTTAGAGAAGTCCACTACATACATGCCGTTCTCGACAAACCCAACAAAGGATACTTTAAGAGATGTCTCCCAAGTGACAATCACACTTTCTTTATTAAAGAACGAGGTAAAACCACAATTCGCAAGTTGAAGAACGGACATCAAATTATAGCCAAGGGACTCAACAAGGAGAACATTCTCAACTGATAAATCATTTGAGATTGCCACCTTGCCTCGTCCCAATACCTTAAGCTCGTACTTATCACCAATAGTGACGCAATTGAGATGAGGTAGAGGAGGTTCAAGGTCACTTATTGCGTCACGGCTTCCGGTCATATGTTGGGATGCACCACTATCCATTGTCCATTTGTTAGACCCGGAAGAATTTCCCTACAAGAGATCAATTTCTTGATTTAGGTACCCATCCTTCAATGGGTCCTCTTTTGTTAGTCACAAGGGTCTTAGGAACCCAAATAGTCCAATGATAATCATCACCATAAGAAGTACCAACGTATTTAGCATAAACATGTCCATCTCTAGATTTCATAAGAACATAAGATGGGTTATATTTTCCGGCGAAATCATTATGAGTGATGCTCCCCCTAGAGGTATCACCACCCATAATGGCGTTGGTCTCCTTCTCTTTGGTCACCTCACCCTCTTTCACAAAGACAACATTTTGGGAGGGAGAGGTGACATTCTTGGATATCTTCTTTGACTTGGAAACAAAGCCAAGTCCCTCTTTTCCTTTCTTGGCACCTTGAGAGCTTATTGCACCATTGAGAATTCTTTTCTTCCCTACAATGTTAGTTGTAGTAGAAGAGGTAGGCACAATAACAATGCTATTCGATGAAGATGCAACATGCTTATTAGATTGTTGAGCTAGAAGCTTGATGCGAGACTTGGCAAGTTTGTCATGAATTTCTTTAAGAGATGCAAACTCCCTTTTTAGTTTCTCATGCTCCTCGTCAAGTTTTTCGTGAGCTATTCCTAGTTTCAACTCTTCCTCTTCAAATTATTTAAGTAAAACAAGAGATTTTGCATGTTCTTTCTTAAGCTTGGCAAGAGATTTTTCGTTATCTTTTCTAAGCTTTGAAACACTAATAGCATAAGTCTCTTGTAGACTAGAAAGTTTCTCCTCAAGAGAGGCTCTCATGGATCTCTCCTTTTCAAGAGCCTTGATGAGTTCGTCATCGTGGTTATCATTGCTACCGCCATGGTTCTCCAAGGTCATGATGATCTCCTCCTTCTCATCGATGAGGGAGTTAGCATCATCAAGTTGCCTTAGGAGAGTTTTTACCCTTTCTTTAGTTTCACCTTCAAGACTACACAACCAAGATCCTAGATTCTTGGCATCCTCATCATCAACAATGTTTTCAACACAATCCAATAATGAGGGAGAGCTAGTGATAATAGACTTGGAGGTGGAAGATATTACCGCGGTGGCTTTTGCCATGAGACATGTGGGTCGGATCGATGCCTTCTCATTGGGAGATTCAAATAGAGAGATCGATGAAGAGGAAGTCGTAGTTATGGCGACGTGGGAAACACCTACGACTTCATCTTCTCCTTCATCTCCGGAGTAGTATGTTTCCAATATGGGGCCTTCTTGAACATATAGAGCCCTTGGGACTCTTCTAGCAAGGTTCTTGTTTTGTGGAGCTTTGTTCTTGTCCTTGCGAACAAGCTTCCCTTCATTCTCTTCTCGTGGCTCAAAGGGACACTCTTTGACGAAGTGATTTGCACTTCCACAATTGTAGCATGTCCTTGGCCGCTCCCCTTTCTTCCTAAAGATCTTGTTCCTTGAAGGTCTAGGGGCACCGGCTTTGTGAGCCTCCCATCTCTTCCAATACCCTTGCATGGCAAGAACAATACATTTATGGGCACCCTTGTATGTATCTTCATAGTCCTCATCAACATCATCATCATCATCATCCACTTCTTCTATCTTGGCCATTGCTTTAGACTTCAAGGCGAGGTTCGGAGACCTTCCATGTCCTCTTGAGCGAGCAAGGGCATCATCCGCACTCTTGTGAGATAAGGATATGGCTATGAACTCACTAAGCACGCCAATGGATTTGAGAGAGTTGTAGTCGGATCTTGTTCGAATGCTAGTGGAGAGGTTCTTCTCGAATGGGGTTATGGCATTGACAAACTTCCTATTGATCCACTCATCGGAGATTTCCTCTTTTCCAAAGTCCCTTAATTGATTGCCAAGGGTGACCAATCTTCTATATAGCTCCTCGGGACTTTCATCTTCAAGCATGACAAAGTTCTCAGACTTGTCAAGAGCAACATCATATTTGGATGATTGGATGCTTGCATTGCCTTGGAACAAAGAGTCAAGCTTATCCCAAGCTTCCTTGGCGGTCTTGATACCGCGAATGTGTTCAAGATGTTCTCTTGGGAGAGCCTTTTGGATAGTCACAAGAGCGGTCTTGTTGAGTTGAAATTCCACATCCTCTCTTGGAGTCAAGTTGCTTGGATCATGGGGATGGAATCCATGGAGAATGCTTCTCCATAAAGCGGTGCAAGAACCTGAAATGTGAGACTCCATATCGAACTTCCAAGACGAGAACTCGTTAGTGTTAAGCATGGGAGGAACTCCTACATTAACCATGTGTGGTATTGTTGCAATAGGGTGGATAGAATCGTAATTGGGAGGTGGAGGAACCTTAGAGTTGGACCCCGAACCGTTAGCCGATTGAGACTTGGAGCCCTCGGAGCTCCCACTACCCTTTGCCTTTTTATCGGCTTTTGCTTTGGCTTTCGCCTTAGCTAAAGCAATGTTAGCTTCCATTTCGTCGATGTACGGAATGGACTCTTCGTCGGAGCTAACATCGTTAGTGGTGAGAGGTGGTTCCGTGGACTCCTTGGTTCTTCCCATCAATACCTCCATCATTTTCTTGATGCTAGAAACCTCCGTACTGACACTAGAGCTAACCTTAGATAATTCGGTTTGGAGTATTCCAACCGTGTCTTGTAGGTTAGATATATTGTCGGCCATCTTGGAGATTTCCGCACTAGAACTACCGGGGGCATTTTCATCGACCATTGTACTCTTAGGCGGTTAAGCCCTTAGTAAGAGCCGAGGCTCTGATACCAATTGAAAGTGCACTATGGTCAACTAGAGGGGGGGTGAATAGGTTGACTACCAATTTTTCTTTTCTTTTCCTTTTAGTGGGGCTAAGCAAGATAAGATAAGGTTCTCTAGATGTGCAACTAGGTGAGCAACCTATGTGGACAAAGTAATATGCGCAACGGAAGTAAAGCATAAGGTAGTAAAGCAAACAACAAGTGTAAACAAGGAGACAAGGATATGATTCCCCTAGTTCCTTCTCAAAGAGAAGTACGTCTACGTTGGAGAGGTAGGGAGCCACCTAGGCTCTCCTCAATAGCACGGTTGTGCACACCTTGTTCTCCTTGAGCTTCTCCGGTGAGGGAGATTCTTGTTTCCACTATGAGGTCGACTTGAAGGCGTTGACCAAACCTTTACAAGGGCTCGAGGTCACTCCACAAGATGGATGGAGGCTCTCAAGCAATCTGTAGCTTCTTGCAACAAGGTGGAAACTACAAGCACGAGATCTACTAAGGTTTCTAGGACTCAAGTAGGATTCTAGATCTACTAGGTTGTGGTGGATGGATTTGAAATTCCTTTGGTGGAAGTGTGGATCTAGGCCTCCTCTAGCTCTCCACCAAGTATGGGAGTGATTGGGTGGACGGAGTAGGAGATCTAGGTGGTTGAAGCTTTCATTAATGGCTAGGAGAGAGAATGGAGAAAAGCTTGGCATTTAAGAGGTAGGGGAAGGGGTATTTATACCCCTTGCATTTAAGAGCTGTTGCAGTCCAGGAGCACAGGAGGCTCCGGTGGTTTCACCGGAGGCTCCGGTGGGCTTCACTTGCTGGCGCAGTTGCGCAGTACCTTTTATGCACGCTTGCTGGACAACGTGGCGGAGGTACCGGAGGTGCACCGGAGGTTCCGGTGGAACCTCCGCACTTGCGCAACAGAAGGTGGTTTTGGCGGAGCCTCCACCGGAGGTCCACCGGACCCCATTTACACAGTGGCCAAGCTGGGCCACCGGAGGCCCACCGGAGGCTCCGGTGGAGCCTCCGCTCTTGTCCAACAGAATGCCATTTGGGCGGAGTGATGGAGGGATAATAACCCGGTAGGCCAACTCCAAGGTGTAACCCGGCCCAAGGGACACGGCGCAGGATCCGGCTAAGGATAATGAAACTTCTGGAAGGCCCAAAGTTTGTAGGCCTCGTAACCCGGATTGTGGGTTGCGGTAAGGAAAGCTAGGGTTTGTAAGCAGTGTCCGGGTAGGATTCCGGGTGCGCCTTGGAGGGCAAGTCAGGAGGGTACGGTGCTTTATAAACCGACCCCTACGTCTAGTTTGCAGAGATCTAAGAACCCTAGCAACATCGTGTGATATCGAGCATCAAGTGTAATCCTAGAGTTGAGTTATTATATCAAGATCGGAGACTCGGCGACTTTGATTGCCGGCTACCAGATCGAATTGCACCATGTTTTCCTCTGAGCTAAACCCTCTCCCAAATACCTGTGTCGTCTTGCCCCAAGATCAGTTACCCCCGGTAACATCTGCCGTGATTATCCCACGACAGTTGGCGCCCACCGTGGGGCCTGCGTCCAAAGGTGTTTACATCACGGGAGAAGCTCGGAAGGGCATGGAGAATCTTGTCATCGGCGAAATCTGCATCGACCACGAAGGAGAAAAGATGGTGGACGATTCCGGCTGGGGTCCGGAGTCGGATCACCTCGAAACCGGATCCGTCGTAACGATCGGCCGGATCAACATCTTCATCGGCACGGTACGAACGACTAATTTAAGAGGACAATATCATGTGCATACTACAGGAACTTCCAGCAGGAACAAGGAGACATTAAAGCAAGCGGCAAACTCGGTCTCGTTGGCCGCGCCGGGATATCTCAGATGGGCGGAACAAGAGGTAACGTGGAGTAGAAAAGACCATCCGGAGAAAGTAGAGCGTCCAGGAGTCTTGGCATTGGTGGTTGCTCCACAGGTTAATGGTTACGAATTGAAGAGGGTCCTGATGGACGGTGGAAGCAGCATCAACATCCTTTATTGGGAAACCTTCTTACGGATGAGTCTCAAGGAGTCTCAGTTACAAAAAAGTTCGACAATCTTTCATGGGATCGTGCCAGGTCACTCGGCGAGCCCCGAGGGAAGGATCACCTTGGAAGTTGCTTTTGGAGAATCGACGGATAATTATCGAGTTGAGTGGCTCACGTTCGAGGTGGTCAAATTGCGCAGTCCTTACCACGTGCTGTTTGGGAGGCCGGCATACGCCCAATTCATGGCTAGGCCGTGCTACGTGTATTTGCAGCTGAAAATCCCGGGTCCTAAACGGACCATCACTATACATGGGAACCGGGATATAGCGGCCGAGTGCGACGAAGGAGATTCGGTTATGGCCGAGCAAGCATGCAGAAAGGAAGAACTCGAATATTACCGGTCTCAAGTAAACCCGGACGATAGAACAGCCTTGAAAAAGCCGAATACCGAGGATGAGAGAGCAAAATTCAAGGCAGCGCAGGACACCAAGAAGATGGATTTTGTCGAAGGGGATTCCACTAAGCAGTTTACCATAGGGTCTAACTTGGGAAAAGAGCAGGAGGAAGCGCTCGTGGAGTTTATTCGTTCGAATGCAGATGTGTTTGCCTGGACACCTAGCGACATGCCGGGTATCCCTACAGAACTGGCTGAGCACAGTTTGCATGTGGATCCCAAGTCCAGGCCCGTGAAGCAAGGTTTGAGGAAAATGAATGAGGAAAGAAGGAAGGCTATAGGCGAAGAGATCGCTCGGCTATTGGCAGCCGGCTTTATCATGGAAGTATTTCACCCGGATTGGTTGGCTAACCCGGTTCTAGTGATGAAAAAGACTAATGAGTGGAGGATGTGCATTGATTTTACGAGTCTCAACAAACATTGCCCTAAAAATCCGTTCGCGCTACCAAGGATAGATCAGATTATAGACGCAGTAGCTGGAAGCGATCTGTTATGCTTCCTGGACGCATATTCCGGGTATCATCAGATTAAGCTCAAAAGGGAGGATTGGGAGAAAACATCATTCATAACCCCTTTTGGGGCCTTTTGTTATAAAACTATGACGTTTGGGTTGAAGAACGCTGGCGCAACTTACCAACGGTGTATTCAAAAGTGCTTTGAGGACCAAATCGGACGTAACGTCCATGCCTATGTGGACGATGTGGTCATCAAGACCAGGAAGGCGGAGATATTTATCGATGATCTAAAGGAGACGTTCAAAAACTTGAGGAGGTACCAGATGAAGCTTAACCCGACAAAGTGCGTGTTTGGAGTTCCAGCTGGGAAATTACTCGGCTTCATAGTTTCCGAGAGAGGAATCGAGGCAAACCCGGATAAAATCAAGGCCATCCAGAGTCTGAGAAAACCGGAAAATTTGAAGCATGTTCAAAAGCTCACGGGCTGCGTAGCAGCCTTGAGCCGATTCATATCCAGACTCGGAGAAAAAGCAATACCCTTGTACCGGCTCTTGCGGAAGTCAGATAAGTTCGTGTGGGATCAAGAGGCGGACGAGGCATTTGAGGCACTAAAGAAGCAGTTATCTGAAGCACCAGTACTAGCGGCGCCGGGTCCTAAAGAGCCTATGTTACTATATGTGGCAGCTGGCCCCCGAGCCGTCAGTGCAGTAGTTGTTTTGGAACGCCAAGAGGATGGGAAAGGATACCCGGTTCAGAGGCCGGTTTATTACGTCAGTGAGGTATTATCAGAAGCAAAGCAGCGCTATCCACATTGGCAAAAGTTGGTGTTCGGGGTCTTTATGGCCAGCCGGAAGCTGAAGCCGTATTTCCAAGAACATCCCATAACAGTGGTTAGTTCAATACCAATGTCGGATATCATCAGAAACTCGGACGCGACGGGAAGAATAGCCAAATGGGCGATAGAGATGGGGGATTATCACATCAACTACGAACCCAGGTCAGCAATCAAATCTCAAGCTTTAATTGATTTCGTTAACGACTGGACACATACAGGCATGACTACAACGGTTCCAAATTCCGAGTCGTGGATCATGCACTTCGATGGATCAAAGCAGTACGAGGGATCAGGAGCTGGGGTGGTGCTAACATCACCCAAAGGAGACAAATTGAGTTACGTACTACAAATTCACTTCGACTGTTCCAACAACGTGGCCGAGTATGAGGCCCTATTGCATGGCTTAAAGGTAGCCAAAGAGATGAACATCAAGAGGATACGATGCTTCAGAGATTCGGACCTTGTGGTACAGCAGGTGTCAGGAACGTGGGATAGAAAGGACGCAACTATGGCAGCATACCGCAGGGAAGTTGATAGGGTTGCAGGATGTTTTTCCGGGTATGAGGTGGAGCATATAGACAGAAGAAAGAATGAGGCAGCTGACGCCCTCGCCAGACTCGGCTCGCGCAGAGAGCCGGTTCCGCCTAATGTTTTCCTGGACGAATTATGGCGACCATCAGTTAAAATCGAGTCAGAGGAGGAATTGGCAAATCAAGACCCGCATTCAGGATTCGTGGCCACTGTACGTACTATTCCCGAGTGGACAGAACCGTTTTTGGCCTACCTGTCACGAGGCGAGTTACCACAACAGGAGGTATTAGCAAGGCAAATTTTGAGGCGAGCAAAGGGATATTCTATCATCAATGGGGAATTGTACAAGAGAAGCGCAGCAGGAGTCTTTTTGCGCTGCGTAGCGCCGGAAGAAGGCAGACAGATTCTCAAGGAAATCCATGAAGGCGACTGTGGACATCATGCGTCCACAAGGTCTCTTGTGGCTAAAGCTTATCGACACGGGTTTTTCTGGCTCACGGCCCTAGCGGATGCGGAACGATTGGTAGCAAGGTGTGACGGATGTCAAAGGTACGCTCGCCAAACCCATGTGCCGGCTATGGAGTTGCGGACTATCCCGTTAACTTGGCCGTTTGCTGTCTGGGGTATGGATATGGTTGGCCCCTTTCATATGTCACCATGCAAGAAGACACATCTTTTGGTGGCTATTGATAAGTTTACCAAGTGGGTTGAGGTTATGCCAGTTACTAATTGCGAAGCAGCTACAACAGTCAAGTTCCTGAAAAGGATTATCTACCGGTTCGGGTATCCCCACAGCATAATTACCGACAATGGAACCAACATGTCCCTTGGTGAGATGGAGAAGTTCTGTGGCAACAATGGAATCCGGCTCGATGTTGCATCGGTGGCTCATCCGCAGGCCAACGGACAAGTGGAGAGGGCAAATCAAGAATTGCTTCGCGGATTAAAACCACGATTGAGAGTTCCCTGTGTCAGGGCTGCTGGCGCATGGGTCGAAGAACTTCCTTCTGTGGTTTGGGGTATCAACACCACACCTAACAGATCCACTCAGATGACACCCTTCTTCATGGTCTATGGTGCGGAAGCAGTGTTACCGAGTGACATTATTCACGATTCACCGCGAGTATCAGCTTACGTCGAAGTAGAGAACGAAAAAACCCGGCAGGACGCCGTAGATATGCTAGAAGAGCAAAGAGAACAAGCCCTGGAAAGATCAGCCATATATCAGCAAGATCTACGGAGGTATCATAGCCGGCGCGTGAAAACCCGGGTATTCCAGGAAGGAGACTTGGTTCTGCGCCTGGTACAGTCAAGCGAAGGAAAACACAAATTATCACCACCATGGGAAGGACCATTTATCATAAGCCGGAATCTGCACAACGGATCATATTACTTGATAGATGCAAGGGAAGAATCGGCTACAGTCAACGACACCGCACACACCACTTCATCTATGCAAGAAAGAGATAGACCATGCAACGTGGCTCAGCTACGTCCATATTATACTTAGTAAAGACTATATTGGCAAGTGGAATTGCACGATGTAATAGGCAGCAGGTTTTCAGACGTACTCTTTTCCTATCCAGGGTACCTTTGGGGACTGGACGGGTTTTTAATGAGGCGGCTTGCTGACCTAGATTTTTCATATCAAGTAAAGAGATGGTTATCAAGAAAAGAGATGGTTGTTATCAGGTTATGTACTCTCAGTACGACGCGTATATCTAGGTCTTGGGGGCTGGTCGCTTGAATAGCACAGTTACAAACTCAAAGACCCGGCCATGATGCCTATGAGTTATAAGGGCCGATTACTTGCAAACGAGTACGGCTACAATCTTATAACCGGACAAAGAAGTCCAAATTTCTTGGCTATTCTTACTTAAGCTCGATGTGACTCGCATTAAAGTGGCATGATTTGTTCGCTTACGATGGCAGTTAGTCATGAAACCCGACGGGGATTGGCTGGCTACGTCTTCGTATGGATGTAACAACATGGTATCCACGCGAAAGCCGGCTTACAGTACAAGATAGTCAAAAGGGTCATCTAAACCACAAGTTATGCAGAGTACAAGGCTGAATAGCTGGAAACTCAACGACTATTAAGCATAACTTCAAAACCTATGTGAAACAACTCAGGGATCTTTGTGAAATTAGCAGTAGGCAGTTTGTTCCCTTTTCAAGATCAAGTGTCCTAGACTCGGCGATCCGGGCTCGGTGGCTTGAAATCTTGAAAAGAGAAAAAGTGGCTTACTTGTATAATTGCAAAAACCCAAATATCCGAGTCTTGGGGACTTGGGGACTTCGAAGCAAAATCCGCTTGTCAATACCCATGAAACCCGGAAATTGAGTTTTCACAAAAGGAACAATAAATAAAACCAGATATCGAGAATAGATGAGCTTAATAATGGATAAACTTAAAAAGGCCGGAACAGGCATCGAGTATATCAAGGTCTTAGCGTGCATTACAAAATCCTGGTGAAAAAATATCAAAGGTGCACAGGCGCACCGCCCAAAATATGACTTTCAAAAAGTATGTCGACCGACTGGCGCTTAAGAAGAGGCATTAGAAACCATATATCACTCGGCGTCCATCTTGGCCTTACCCTTGTCATCATTGGTGGTAGCAGCAGCACCCGGATCAGCGGTACCAGCCCCTGCAGGGGGCGGAACGACTGGTGCTGAGGCGGCAGGAGCAGAGCCGGCTTCAGCTTGCTTCTTGGCAGCCTCCGCCCTTATCGCAGCAGCTTCCTCCTTCCACCGAGCCAGCATGTCATACGGCTCAGGAAGATCCGACTTAACTACTTTATCGGCAGAATCATATGCTGGAACAAGTATATTAACGTCCAGTTCATCAGCAATTACGCTGGCCGGGTAACGGACCTCCTTCTGGACGGCCTGAAAATCCTTTACTGAAAACTTGGATCCGTCAAGCTTGAACTCTGGGAAGCCGCCCATAAGCCTCGCTAGCTCGAGCTTGGGGAGATAAGCTTTGGCAAGTGCAAGCCCCCGGGTCACTCCAACCCGGCAAGATGAGCGCTTCCAGTGCCGAATCCACTCGGGAACAGTGGATAGGGCGTCCAACAGCCTTTTCAGATCAACATGTCCTCTGCCCGGCCACCGCAACTCATCAAGGATCCATCTGGTTCCGGCACATAGTTGCCGGATAGCGCTACTCATGATTTTCAGCTTGGCCATGTCATCTTCTTCCGGCATGGTTTCGTCCGGGCCTGAGGAAATGGAGACATAAGTCGGGAAACTGTTTCTATCTATCAAAAAGATAAACCGGAGGAGGAAACGTACCAAGTAAAGCACGATATGTGTCTGATATTTGGACGGAAAGGCTTGTTAGGTCATCTTCTGCCCGGTGAGCCCTTTTCCTATATTTTCTCATTATCAACTTATTCCTCCTAGACTCGGCCTCGGCTGCCTCACGTAAAGCTACCTACTTTTCGATGAGCTTGGTGGCGCCCGCCAGTTTTTCCTCGGATTGAGTTACGAAAGCCTGCATGCATGCAAACAAAGGATCAGTTGGGTAGAGGAATAAGTTATCAGTCGCTTGTATAACAAAGTCCCAAGTAAATTATGAATCAATTCACTCGGAACTTGGGGACTGGATAAAGGCACAAGCAATATTAGTCGGATTTACCTCGTGTTTGGCTATCAAAGCTCCCAAGATGTTCTCTTCATTAGACCTTAAAGTGCGAAGGGTTTCTAGCATCTGGGTAAAGGTCAGTTCCTCGGATCGAGCACCGGAAGAGCCGGCAGCTTGGTCGTTTGGTGGGGGGGCTCTCCCCGCCCTTGGAGTTGAGACCCGGACAGTTTGGGTGGCCGGGTTGGGAGAACTCATCCTTGTATCTAGAACTTCGATCTCCTCGTCTACTGGTTCCGATGAGGAAGGAGATCCGGAAGCTCGGGGAAGTGGGTTGTTCAGAGGGCCTTGTTCCTGGTTATTCGCTGTATCATCGCCAGTCGCGGCGTCCGCATGGTCAGTCGGTTTCTCCGCCTGATGGTTATCTGCTTCTATATTTTCCGGGTCGCTGACGACGGCTTGAGCGCTAAAAGAAAGATGAGAAAAAGCGGCTATTAGTGATGATGGTGGCTTGAGTGGAAACTTGTTAAGCATAAAAGGAAATCATGTAGCGTAAACTTACCCGGCGTTCACGGTATAATCAGGCGGGAGCTCGCCGCTGGAAGCAGATGAGGTTGCCACGGGAACTACCAACGGGACCCGGAATTGCCCGGCACGTGGATGGTTAGGAGAAGGGTGGCGTTGAGGAGAGTCGGAAGGACGAGGCGGAGGAGCGCCGCCACGAGGAACCGAGGAAATAGAGATGCCCGGGTTAAGGGGATCTTCACCCGGGGAGCTCCGAGTTACTCTGCGTTTGGCTGGGGAGGAGTCCTTCAAGCACGACGAATTTGATAATTGATGGTTAAGTCGTCGCATGGCGTCAAAGGAATAAGGTTCAGAGGATAACGAGGAAAAAGGAACCTTGGACACGGCTCCTATGGTTTTCCTTTTGGCTCCGACTGTTGTTTCTTGGTCTGATTCAGTTGCTTCCGGGTCATCCTCGTTGGCCTCACCTTCGTCCTCCAGTCCTGCGAATCGGGTGTGTGTTAGTTGGAGAAAAGATAAACGAAAGGGAAGTAATACCAGTAAAAATATGCAGATCTTGTGCAAATACCTTCACTACCATCAGCCGGCTCGTCCTCGTTTTCCGGGTCTCTGGAAGGGGGGAAGGGTTCAATTCTCCAGAAAGGGTCATCAGCCTAAGACAAAGGAATGAGACTAAGGGTTAGAAGCTGTATCGAGTCAAGGTACGGAAGTAAGTTATGGATATCAGGTATTACCGCTGGAGCCGGGTTGTCCCGAGTAAACGGGGGTAACCCGGTGATGCCCTTTATCACTTCCATCTTCTCCGTTAAGAAGCCCTTGATGGTCTTGTTAGTATCACCGGTTGCAAAGCTTTTGGTGGAGTATCGGAGCGTATCTGTGGTGTGCCCCGAGTACTCGCACATCAGTTTGGTGCGAACGGAGTTGGGTTGGATCCGGAAATCGACCCATGTTTTTATTAAATTGAGCCCGAGGAGGCCCTGGGCTGAGAGAATGGCTATCTTGGTTAGCAAGGGAAGGATTGTCTCCCTGTCCGAATCTGATGCAAAGGCACTGAAAGATTCGGAGGGCTCGAGGGGAGTCTCAGAGTAACCCGGCAGCTTCTTTTCACTGTCAGGGGAGGTGTCGCGGCAATAAAAGAAGGACAGTTGCCAGTGTTTGACGTGGGAGTGTAGGTTGAGGGCTGGCATTAGAGAATTCCTGCGGCGCTGGATGGATACCCCGCCACAGATTAGGAGCGCTCCGTCGCCGCTTTCGCGGCATGGCTTGCATTGGAATAACTCAACGAAGAGAGTTAAACTCGGCGGCATGCACAAGTACGACTCAGAGAGAACGATGAAGTGGGTGATGTTCAACATGGAGTTAGGCCCTATGTCGAACATTCGGAGTCCATAGTGATCCAAGACCTCCCTAAAGAAAGGGTGACCCGGAGGACGGAATCCCCGGGTCACGTGCTCTACGAAACAGATTACCTCGCTTTCTGTGGGCGTGGGCAGGGTCTCGTTGCCCGGCGCCCTCCAGTGAATGTCCTTCTGAGAGGGGAGAGTTCCTAATTCGGCTAGCTCCTCCAACTTGGCTTTCGTAGTTGTGGAACGTCCCCAGTTGGCGGATATGGTTTGGGTATTTCTCGCCTGAGTCGGTTGTTTCCCTTGTCGTTTGGGAGCCATAGGATCAACCTGCAAAGCAAAAGAAAATAGGCGTATGAGATAAGACCCGGGAGTGTTGAAGTATCCGAGTGTGAGGTGTCAAGAAAGCATGAAGCTGAGAATTATCCGGGTAACATGCTATGGAGCGGAAATTATAAAGTATCCGGGTGTTGGATGCAACTGTGGAGATTATAGGTCACTTACGTATGGAAAGGCATTTGGGGTCGATGGGTGGTTGCCCATGTATCTATTGCAAGTAAAGTAGCTGGAAAAAGAGGATTTTCCGGGTGTTAATGCAGAGAGCGGAAAATCGAGGAGGAGCGGATCTAGATGGGAAAGCTTGCGATCGATCTTACAGGAGTTTTGATGGTTAATATTGGTAGGGGATGAGTTGCGACTATATAGCAGGCGGTTAAAAGAGTTGGTGGATGTCGAATCAATCTAATTTGATGTAATCAGAAAAGTGGTTCGCAGGTTGACCCAGATTCGATCCTGGTTGAAATTGGAAAAATTGCAAGGATAAGTTAAACAGATGTAAGAGGCTTACTGGAGAGATTGAGGTTTGGAAGCGACGGTGTTGGGCGGCGTGGCTCGAATGCCCCTTCACGATTCTTGGCGAGAGGAATGAAGGTGTGATGGCGGAACTTGGCGGCGGCGCGGGACGGCTTGAGGGCGAGCGCGGCTGGAAGCAATTTCGCTTTGATGATGTGCGCGAGCCCCTGGCGGCGGTGCTGCGAGGAAGCGAGGAGCAAGGAGAGAAAGGGGAAGTTGTGGCGTGGTGACGAATTTAGGGTTACCCTCTGAGTGTTATTTATAGAGTAAGGGTGAGCTTATCCCGATGGCCAGAAGCCGGAAATCATGGGGTGACGGTTGTTCACGTGGATTTTGCGAAATATGCGCCAAATATTGAGCAGGGCATCTGGATAAAAGAAAGAAGGAGGTTAACTCCGGGATATCAGGATTGATTATCGAGCATGGGATCCTGGGATTTTTATTATGATTTGGACCTGGAAATTTGAGTCAAAGTGTTTGGAGGAAAAACCCGGGTTATTGTATGGCTACCGTGGAGTGAGGCCTGGCTGAACATCAAAACATCTTAACCCGGCCTCTATATGCCCGTATGTTTGATATCTTTGCAGGGAATAGCAAGCGCTTCAAGTAGGATCCATGAAGCTCAAGCTATTCTAGGGACTACTGATGGAGGGATAATAACCCGGTAGGCCAACTCCAAGGTGTAACCCGGCCCAAGGGACACGGCGCAGGATCCGGCTAAGGATAATGAAACTTCTGGAAGGCCCAAAGTTTGTAGGCCTCGTAACCCGGATTGTGGGTTGCGGTAAGGAAAGCTAGGGTTTGTAAGCAGTGTCCGGGTAGGATTCCGGGTGCGCCTTGGAGGGCAAGTCAGGAGGGTACGGTGCTTTATAAACCGACCCCTACGTCTAGTTTGCAGAGATCTAAGAACCCTAGCAACATCGTGTGATATCGAGCATCAAGTGTAATCCTAGAGTTGAGTTATTATATCAAGATCGGAGACTCGGCGACTTTGATTGCCGGCTACCAGATAGAATTGCACCATGTTTTCCTCTGAGCTAAACCCTCTCCCAAATACCTGTGTCGTCTTGCCCCAAGATCAGTTACCCCCGGTAACATCTGCCGTGATTATCCCACGACACGGAGCCTCCATCGGAGGCGCACCGGACCCTCTTGTGTGCGCACGCCAGGTTGTGTAGGAGGCGGAGCCTCCGGTGGGAATGGCGGAGGTTCCGCCCCACCGGAGCTTCCGTCCGAGCCTCCGTAGTTGCGCTCCAGAAGGTGATTTGGGCGGAGCCCACACCAGACCCCCACCAGATCCTGGGCGGAGCCTCCGGTGGATTCACCGGAGCCTCCGCTCCTGTGCAAAAATCCCTCCCTGGATTTCTTTCTCCTTGCTCTTTTCGTATGAAACAAACGCTTGCCCCATAAAGATAGTGACCCTAATTTAACCTGGGCATTTTCATTCATCGAACAAACATTAGATCAAGTAGATATGTTGTCATATAATTACCAAAACGGACGATGATCTTTCAGGAGGAGCATCAACATCCGGGAGGCACGGCTTGTAGGAGGACAACGGAAACTGACCAGGGACATCTCAGGGTATTACCATTTAACTATTGGTGGAACTAATACATTGGTTCTGTCACTGCACCTGTTTTTATTCATGAGTGCAAAATAATGGCCATTGATCCTTGTAAGGTACAGATTGTCTAAAACTACTCAAAATTCAAAAAGACAATTTTTTTTCTAGACAACTTTTGCTATCAAGTACAATTTGAAGTAGAAGACATGGCTGCTCTGAATGATGTTAGTATTGCACACCATAACATCATAATCATTCCCTTCCCTGTCTCAGTACAGTTACGCACAATGGAAGCCTATTAGTTCCCTAGGTGCCATAAGCATCATATTTCGTTTTAGACCATACTGTTGTTCTGGATGGTGGCATTGGTTTATACCATAAATCAATTAGAAATCCATATGGCTTAACCAATACTTTGCACAAAATGAGCAATTGGGGACCTATGCTCAATTTCAAATGTATCACACACTCCGAGTCACGTGTTTCACGAAAAGTCTCAGTATACAAATTTATCCTAGACACTGTAATCAGTAGTACCAATTAGGTGTTGCAAAATCAGTGACCTCTCCTCAATTTCCAGTTTATTAGACACCAAGCCGTAGTGCTTCATAAAAGAAGTATATATATACTAAACTATCCTAGTCTACAGTACGGTGCAAAATCACTATTTCTTTGAGATGGCAAAATATTCATGTACAGGCATACATCAATGGTTTGTATTACAGGATGAAACCTATTTACAGGAGTCATATGAAGTAATAGGAATCTCGCTCAATGTGGAGACAAGATGGAAGTGACAAACCTAAGATCTAGGAGGGTTGGAGAAGCGGATGCGGCAATATACGATAATACGAACGATTCGTCGGTGGACACGCCTGTCTGCCGAGAAAATCCTCCAGGTACTCTGCTAACAATTGATAGAAGGGACACCACCAACTAACAGTGCAACACACCAATAATAAAAGATAAATTCTTGAGCAACAAATCAAGGAGAAATTGGGAAGTTCAAAAATATGGTAACAGATCTAATACAATCGTTACCAAAGAGCAGCTTTCTTGGAGATCTGATCTGATGCGAATTTACCTTGTTTGGAGATGAGAGCATGTACAACACCTTACTTGGAGATGAGGGGACGGGGTCAGGCGAGGGCGCAACAGAGGAGGGAGGAGCATTGACATCCGGGAGGCACGACTTGTAGGAGGACAACAGAAGCTGACCAGGGACATCTCAGGGTATTACCATCTAACTATTGGTGGAACTAATACATTGGTTCTGTCACTGCACCTGTTTTTATTCCTGACTGCAAAATAATGGCCATTGATCCTTGTAAGGTAAAGATTGTCTGAAACTATTCAAAATTCAAAAGGGCGGTTTTTTTCTAGACAACCTTTGCTATCAAGTACAATTTGAAGTAGAAGACCTGGTTGCTCTGAATGATTTTAGTATTGCACACCATAACATCATAATCATTCCCCTCACTGTCTCAGTACGGTTACACACAATGGAAGCCTATAAGTTCCCTAGGTGGCACAAGCATCATATTTCGTTTTAGACCATACTGCTATTCTGGATGGTTGCATTGGTTTATACCATAAATTAGTTAGAAACCAAGAGGGCTTAACCAATAGTTTGCACAAAATGAGCAATCGGGGACCTATGCTCAATTTCAAATGTATCAGACAGCCCCAGTCACGTGTTTCACGAAAAATCTCTGTATACAAATTTATCCTAGACACTGTAATCAGTAGTACCAATTAGGTGTTGCAAAATCAGTGACCTCTGCTCAATTTCCAGTCTATTAGACACCAAGCCCTAGTGCTTCATAAAAAAATTATATCTATACTAAAGTATCCTAGTCTACAGTACGATGCAAAATCACTATTTCTTTGAGATGGCAAAATATTCATGTACATGCATACATCAATTGTTTGTATTACAGGATGAAACCTATTTATAGGAGTCATATGAAGTAATAGGAATCTCGCTCAATGTGTAGACAAGATGGAAGTGACAAACCTAAGATCTAGGAGGGTTGGAGAAGCGCGGATGCGGCAATATACGATAATACGAACGATCTGTCGGTGGACACGCTTGTCGGCCGAGAAAATCCTCCAGGTACTCTGCTAACAACTTATAGCAGGGACGCCACCAACTAACAGTGCAACACACCAATAATAAAAGATAAATTCTTGAGCAAAAAATCAAAAAGAAATCGGGAAGCTCAAAAATATGGTAAGAGATCTAATACAATAGTTACCAAAGAGCATCTTGCTGGAGATCTGATCTGATGCAAATTTACCTTGCTTGGATATGAGAGCATGTACAACACCTTACTTGGAGATGAGGGGTCGGGGTCAGGCGAGGGCGCAACAGAGGAGGGAGGAGCATCGACATCCGGGAGGCACGGCTTGTAGGAGGACAACGGAAGCTGGCCAGGGACATCTCAGTGTATTGCCATTTAACTATTGGTGGAACTAATACATTGGTTCTGTCACTGCACCTGTTTTTATTCCCGACTGCAAAATAATGGCCATTGATTCTTGTAAGGTACAGATTGTCTGAAACTATTCAAAATTCAAAAGGACAGTTTTTTCTAGACAACTTTTGCCATCAGGTACAATTTGAAGTAGAAGACCTGGCTGCTCTGAATGATGTTAGTATTGCACACCATAACATCATAATCATTCCCCTCCCTGTCTCAGTACGGTTACACACAATGGAAGCCTATAAGTTCCCTAGGTGCCACAAGCATCATATTTCGTTTTAGACCATACTGTTGTTCTGGATGGTGGCATTGGTTTATACCATAAATCAGTTAGAAATCCAGAGGACTTAACCAATACTTTGCACAAAATGAGTAATTGGGGACCTATGCTCAATTTCAAATGTATCAGACAGTCCCAGTCACGTGTTTCACGAAAAGTCACTGTATACAAATTTATCCTAGACACTGTAATCAGTAGTACCAATTAGGTGTTGCAAAATCAGTGACCTCTGCTGAATTTCAAGTTTATTAGACACCAAGCCCTAGTGCTTCATAAAAAAAGTATATCTATACTAAACTATCCTATCTAAAGTACGATGCAAAATCACTATTTCTTTGAGATGGCAAAATATTCATGTACATGCATACATCAATTGTTTGTATTGCAGGAAACCTATTTACAGGAGTCATATGAAGTAATAAGAATCTCGCTCAATGTGGAGACAAGATGGATGTGACAAACCTAAGATCTAAGAGGGTTGGAGAAGCGCGGATTCGGCAATATACGATAATACGAACTATCTGTCGGTGGACACGCTTGTCGGTCGAGAAAATCCTCCAGGTACTCTGCACCTAGGACGACAATTGATTTGGGATTCCGGCTCACCGCCGCAGCCATGGCCGGCCGCTTGCCCATGGAGTGTTGCAGCTTCAGCGCTAGCACGTATGACACTCCTTCGGTTCACCCACACATGTCATCGCCCGCGCCCACACACGTCGTCGTCGGCGCCGTTGAGCGTACACCGGACCTGATCCTCGCTAGACGTTGAGCACCACGGCGCCTCTCCGCATCTCGAGTGTCACGTCTGGCCACACGGCAGCGCCGCCGCATACCACACCCACGGTCCGCGTCAAGTCTCGTATCTCCGCTGAGCAGGGAATCAAATAGCATGCCGATTGATTGGATTTATTTGATTGTATAGCCTTCCTTTTTAAGTGCCGACCAGAGAAGATAATTTTTCTCTAACGAAGGAAGGAAGAGAGAGGCGTTGTGAGACAGAGTGTCGACCACTAGATCTGCTGCTTTTACCGGACCGGGCAGAGCGTCATGGGCTACGCGATGGTGCCAGGCTATGAGCGGACGAACCATCGATAGAGTGAACGAGGGGAGTCGGACATACCAACCTACGTCCAACTCCCATTTAATAGTAAAGATGAAAGTTACACATTGTCCGTAAAATATAATAGTTTGTGTGCTAGCATAATATCATGATGATCCAAACGTTAACCCTATACGTTATCAATAAAGAATAATACTCACTCCGTTCCTAAATGTAACATGTTAAAGCCCTTTTCTACATTTACACATGTCGACGACTTTTGGTGTATATGTTCACTCATATTAGTAGGTATCTAGACAACATGAGAAATAGCTACAACATATTATATTTAGGAACGGAGGGAGTAATAGTGTAAATCTGCAAACCGATAATGCAAACCGATAATAGCATGTTCCAATGGGCTAACTGGGTTATGTGAGTATTTGGTGTTAGGCTAAATTTATCGGATAATCTTATTTAGGGACATTGGATTATCCACAAAAAATGACTGATAATCCATATCTGCCGGGTCTTATCAATACTATATCTGCTACCATATTCTTTGGATATTCGTGCAGTATCCACATCCGCATCCATATTTGATAGATTACTCAAACTACATACATATCCTCAAAAGAGGACGCGGATACAGATTTTGAGCGGAAATTATTCGTACCATTTACATTCCACGTACCATCCAGAGCTACAGATGCTCCACAACAAATGAGACGAACCTGGCAGGAGAGACAAGGGCGCCATCAAACACCATCTTGTTTCTCGTATTCCGCACCGACCAAAGGGCAGCCAAGGAGAGTGTGTTTAGCGCCAAGGGAGACAGACTTGGGAAGGTGACGGAAGACGGGCCATCTAGGTCCGCGTCACGAGGAAGGTACAGGCCGCCGTGAGGCATGCCCATAAACCGGGAAGTGGCGGGTAGGAGCGGAAACGAATAAATAGTGTCATTCCCACATCTATTTTCATATTTTTTTAAACGGATACGAATACAAACACAGATGTTGTCAGATACGAATATGGAGCGGACGTTAGTCTAATACAGATATGGATCGGATGTTTTCTCGATTTTCTCAATTCGGAACAGAAACGAATATAATAAAATAACATAACTGTATTGTATAGCGAGTCAGCTGTAAAATGGGATGTCCACAAATATAGCTCTATAATACACAATATTTTTAACTTCAATCACAGAAAAAAAAATTAACCACTTTTTTTACTCTTTTAGGTTAGTTGACATATCAGGAAGGTGCAACGTCCCCCACCACACGTTTTGAGAGACGACTTCTGCTCCCAGTCTTCTTCCTCGGCTCGCTCCCCCTTCCTTCCCAGCGGAGTTGCCAACCGGCGTAGGCAAGGATGTGTGGTGCGGGCTGTAGATACTAGTTGTAGGTTTATTTTTTGTTGTTGTTTATCTCAGGTAGCGTCTTGGAGTAGGGCACTGGCTCCCGTCGGTTAGATTTGGTGCGTGCTCGTCGGAGTGTTCATGCTGCGCAACTCTAGTGGCGGGAGCTGCCGCAAGTGGTGGAGCTTTGGTGAGAGATCTTGGCAAATAAGATCGTCTTCCTCGCCTTTTCGAGTTTCTCCGTCCTTGTGCTCGAGCGTTGATGGGGGGATGGTAACCCGGTAGGCCCACTTCAAGATATAATCCGGCCCGAGGTGTGCTGAGCGATACCCGGCTAGGGGTAAAGAGATTACCGGAAGGCCCAAAGGCTTGTGAGATTCGTAACCCGGATTGTGGGCTGCGATAGGGAAAGTTAGGGGTTTGTATGTGGAGTTCGAGTAGGACTCAAGATGTGCCTTGAAGGGCAAGCTAGGGGTGTACGGGTGCTTTATAAACCGGCCCCTAGGTTTAGTTTGCCAGAGATTCAAGTCATAGTTGTAACACCTGTTATCGAGTATCCAGCATAATTCATGTTGAGATCCGGCGAGTTGTTTTCCGGTTCTTAGATTGCTTTCCGCCATGTCTTCTTTCGAGCTAAACCCTCTCCCGAATACCTGTGTCGACTTGCCCCAAGATCAGTTACCCCCGGTAACATCTGCCGTGATTATCCCACGACAGTTGGCGCCCACCGTGGGGCCTGCGTCCAAAGGTGTTTACATCACGGGAGAAGCTCGGAAGATCATGAAGAACTTTGTTGTCGGCGAGATCTACTCTGATGACGAAGGAAAAAGGATAGTGGACAATTCCGGGTGGGAGTTGGAGCCGGAGCGTCTCGAATCCGGGTCCGCGGTATCGATTGGCCAAATCAGTATCTTCATCGGTATGGTACGTACGCTCAATTTAAAAGGACAATATCATGTGCATGTTACAGGGACTTCCAACAGGGACAAAAAGGCGTTAAAACAGACAGAGAATTCAGTTTCCTCGGCCACTCCGGGGTACTTGAGATGGGCAGAGCAAGAGGTAACATGGAGCAGAAGGGATCATCCGGAAGGAATAGAGCACCCTGGAACCCTGGCGTTAGTAGTCTCGTCACAGGTCAATGGTTATGAATTGAGAAAGGTATTGATGGACGGAGGGAGCAGCATCAACATCCTATATTGGGAAACCTTCTTGCGCATGAACCTCAAAGAATCTCAGCTACAGAAAAGTTCGACGGTTTTTCATGGAATCGTGCCGGGTCATTCGGCGCGCCCCGAAGGAAAAATTACATTGGAAGTAGCCTTCGGAGAGTCGGTAGATAACTATCGGGTAGAATGGCTCACGTTTGAGGTGGTCCGGTTGCACAGTCCTTACCACGCATTGTTCGGGAGACCAGCTTATGCTAGATTCATGGCTAGGCCGTGCTATGTATATTTGCAGTTAAAGATTCCAGGCCCCAAGCAGACCATCACTATCCACGGAAACCGGGATATAGCAGCAGAGTGTGATGAGGGAGATTCGGTGATGGCCGAGCAAGCCTGCAGAAAGGAAGAGCTTAAATATTACCGGTCTCAGGTGGATCCGGAAGATGGCACGGCATTGAGAAGACCAGATTCTGAAGACGAAAGAGTAAAATTTAAGGCGGCTCAAGACACCAAGAAAGTAGATTTTGTGGAAGGAGACCCCACCAAGCAGTTCACTATAGGGTCCAATTTGGAAGACGCGCAAGAAAAGGCCCTAGTGGAATTTATACGCTCAAACGCGGATGTGTTCGCCTGGACACCCAGCGACATGCCGGGTATCCCCACCGAGTTGGCAGAGCACAGTTTGCATGTGGATCCCAGGGCCAGGCCTGTGAAGCAAGGTTTGAGAAAAATGAACGAGGAAAGGAGAAGAGCTATAGGTGAGGAAATCGCACGACTATTAACCGCATGCTTTATCATGGAAGTATTTCACCCGGACTGGTTAGCGAATCCGGTTCTAGTGATGAAAAAGACAAATGAATGGAGGATGTGCATCGATTTCACGAGCCTCAACAAGCATTGCCCAAAGGATCCGTTCGCGCTGCCAAGGATAGACCAAATCATAGACGCGGTAGCCGGAAGCGACTTGCTATGTTTCTTGGACGCATATTCGGGATACCACCAGATTAAACTCAAAAGGGAGGATTGGGAAAAAACCTCATTTATAACCCCTTTTGGGGCCTTCTGCTACAAAACCATGACGTTTGGATTGAAAAATGCGGGCGCAACTTATCAGCGGTGTATTCAGAAGTGCTTCGAGGATCAAATTGGGCGTAACGTGCACGCGTATGTGGATGATGTGGTTATTAAGACCCGGAAAGCAGAGACATTTATCGATGATTTAAAAGAAACATTTAAAAACTTGAGGAGGTATCAGATGAAGCTTAACCCAACGAAATGTGTATTCGGAGTTCCGGCCGGGAAGTTACTTGGCTTTATAGTCTCCGAGAGAGGAATTGAGGCAAACCCGGATAAAATCAAGGCCATTCAGAATTTGAAGAAACCGGAAAATTTGAAGCACGTTCAAAAGCTCACGGGCTGCGTGGCAGCCCTGAGCCGGTTCATATCCAGGCTTGGAGAAAAGGCAATACCCTTGTACCGGCTTTTGCGGAAATCAGATAAGTTCGTATGGGATCAGGAGGCAGATGAGGCGTTTGAAGCGCTAAAGAAGCAGTTATCTGAAGCGCCAGTACTAGCGGCGCCGGGTCCTAAAGAGCCTATGTTATTATACGTGGCAGCCGGTCCCCGAGCCGTCAGCGCAGTAGTTGTCGTGGAACGCAAAGAAGATGGGAAAGGTTACCCGGTCCAGAGGCCGGTTTACTATGTCAGTGAGGTGTTATCGGAAGCGAAGCAGCGTTACCCGCATTGGCAAAAATTGGTGTTCGGGGTCTTTATGGCCAGCCGGAAGTTGAAGCCATATTTCCAAGAACATCCCATAACAGTGGTTAGTTCAATACCAATGTCGGATATCATCAGAAACTCGGATGCGACGGGCAGAATAGCCAAATGGGCAATAGAAATGGGAGATTATCATATCAGCTACGAGCCCAGATCGGCAATCAAGTCCCAGGCCTTGGTTGATTTCGTTAACGATTGGACGCACACTGGAATGGTTACCGCAGTTCCAAGTTCCGAGTCATGGACCATGCACTTCGATGGATCAAAGCAGTATGAGGGGTCAGGAGCCGGAGTGGTGCTGACATCGCCAAAGGGGGATAAACTAAGTTACGTGCTACAGATTCATTTTGATTGCTCAAACAACGTGGCCGAGTATGAGGCTCTGTTGCATGGCTTGAAGGTAGCCAAGGAGATGAACATTAGAAGGATACGATGCTTTGGAGACTCGGATCTCGTGGTACAGCAGGTATCAGGAACCTGGGACAGGAAGGACGCCACTATGGCAGCGTACCGCAGGGAGGTTGATAGGGTTGCCGGGTGTTTCTCCGGGTATGAAGTGGAGCACATAGACAGAAGAAAGAACGAGGCGGCGGACGCACTCGCCAGACTCGGCTCACGCAGGGAGCCGGTTCCACCTAATGTTTTCGTGGACGAGCTATGGCGACCGTCAGTTAAATCCGAGTCCGAAGAAGAATTAGCAAATCGAGACCCGGACGTGGAGCTCGTGGCTACAATACGCGGCGTCCCCGAGTGGACGGAGCCATATCTGGCATACTTATCACGGGGCGAACTACCAGAACAGGAGGTACTAGCAAGACAAATCGTGAGGCGGGCAAAAGGATACGCTATTATCAATGGAGAATTGTACAAGAGAAGTGCGGCAGGAGTCTTTTTGCGCTGTGTGACACCAGAAGAAGGTCGACAGATTCTTAAGGAGATCCATGAAGGTGATTGCGGGCATCATGCGTCCACAAGGTCCCTTGTGGCCAAGGCCTATCGACATGGGTTCTTCTGGCTCACAGCTCTAGCAGACGCGGAACGGATAGTGGCAAGGTGCGACGGATGTCAAAGGTACGCTCGCCAAACTCATGTGCCGGCTATGGAGTTACGGACCATCCCATTAACTTGGCCATTCGCTGTTTGGGGTATGGACATGGTTGGCCCCTTCCATATGTCACCTTGCAAGAAAACGCACCTTTTAGTGGCTGTTGATAAGTTTACCAAATGGGTGGAGGTTATGCCGGTCACCAATTGCGAAGCGGCCACAGCAGTCAAGTTCCTGAAAAGAATTATATACCGGTTCGGATACCCCCACAGCATAATTACCGACAATGGAACCAACATGTCCCTTGGAGAGATGGAAAAATTTTGTGGCAGCAATGGAATCAGGCTGGATGTAGCATCAGTGGCACATCCGCAAGCCAACGGGCAAGTGGAGAGGGCGAACCAAGAGCTACTTCGTGGATTAAAGCCAAGACTGAGGGTTCCTTGTGTCAGGGCCGCTGGGGCATGGGTTGAAGAACTTCCTTCCGTGGTCTGGGGTATTAACACTACACCTAACCGATCCACCCAGATGACACCTTTCTTCATGGTCTACGGCGCAGAAGCGGTATTACCGAGCGACATCATTCATGATTCACCAAGAGTGACAGCTTATGTGGAAGTAGAGAACGAGAAAACCCGGCAAGACGCCGTGGATATGTTAGAAGAACAAAGGGAACAAGCCTTGGAAAGATCAGCCATATATCAGCAGGACTTGCGAAGATATCATAGCCGGCGGGTGAAAAGCCGGGTCTTCCAGGAGGGGGACTTGGTCCTGCGCTTGGTTCAGACAAACGAGGGAAAGCACAAACTATCGCCACCATGGGAAGGACCTTTCATCGTAAGCCGGAGTCTGCATAATGGGTCATATTACTTGATAGATGCAAGAGAAGAATCGGCCACGATTAACGATACTGCTCGCACTACTGCACCTATGCAAGAGAGAGATAGACCATGGAACGTGGCTCAGCTGCGTCCGTACTATACTTAGCAGAAAACGATGTAACAGGCAGCAGGTTTCAGACGCACTCTTTTCCTATCCGGGGCACCCTTGGGGACTGGATGGGTTTTTAATGAGGCGGCTTGCTGACCTAATTTTCTCATATCAAATAAAAGGAGGTTATCAGGAAAAGAGGCAATTGTCATTTATACGGTGTACATATTTAGGTCTTGAGGGCTGGTTGCTCCTATAAGCACAGCTGCAAACTCAAAAAAGACCCGGCCTTGATGCCAATGAGTTATAGGGGCCGTCACTTGAAAAAACGAGTGCGGCTACAATCCTATAACCGGACAAAGAAGTCCAAATTTCTCGGCTATTCTTACTTAAGCTCGATGTGACTCGCAACAAAGTGGCATGATTCGTTCGCTTACGATTAATGTCGGTCATGAGACCCAAACGGGACTTGCTTGGCCCCGTTTTCGTATTGATGTAACAACATGGTATCCACGCGGAAGCCGGCTTATAGTACAAGGTAGTTGAAAGGGTCATCTAAACCACAAGTTATGCAGAGTATAAGGCTAGTAGCCGGAAACTCAACAACTATCAAGCATAACTTCAAACGTCATAAAGAGCTGTCCTGAAGTCTCGGGCATTCAGCGACAGGCAATTCTTATCCCTTGAAAAGAAACAATTACGTGTCCCAGACGTGGAAACCCGGGCTGGGGGACTTGGGAGCTCTGAAGAAGAAACAGCGTAATCCAGCCGATAAAATTCCAACAAGCCGTGCATCCGGGTCTGGGGGGCTTAGGGATCCGGGTGAAAGCCCATTCCCCAGATGTCAACGAAACCCGGAGGTCGGGTCTCGCCAAGGAAAGCATATAAAAAAAAAGAAGGGGAGGTAAAAGGTACAAGGTATCAAGAATAAAGTAAGTGGGTATCAAGAACAAGCGGGTGCAAAGACACATTAATCAAAAGCCCAAAGGGGCGCAAAGTGCATCGGGAGTATAAGCAAAAATATTACAAAAACCCTAAAGTATCAAAAGAGCACAGGTGCTCCGCTTAAAACAAGTGATAAAGCTGTTTTGACGACGCTTTTCCAACTAACGCATATGGAATGACAGGCGATATTCATTACTTCAAGCTGCAGGATCCATCTTGGCCTTGCCCTTGTTGCCGCTGGTGGCGGCGACGCCACTCGGATTAGTAGCAGTTCCGGGTTGCGAAGCCGCAAGAGCAGAGTCGGCATCTACCTTCTTGGCAGCTTCGTCCCTTATCTTGAGTGCCTCCTCCCTCCAGCGGGCAAGCATGTCAAACGGCTGGGGGCGGTTCGCCTTGACAACCTTGTCATTAGCATCATAAGCAGGGAGAATCTCATCAATCTCTAAGCTGTCAGCGATAACACTAGCCGGATGACGGACTTCTTTCTGAATAGCCTTGAAGTCCTTTGGCAAAAACTTGGACCCATCCAAGTTGAACTCTGGAAATCCGCCCATAAGTTTGGCCAGCTCTAGCTTGGGAGCATAGGCTTTAGCCAAGGCGAGCCCCCGGGTTACCCCAAATCGGCAGGAGGACCGTTTCCAGTGCCAAATCCACTCGGGGATCGTGGAGCAGAATTCCAGTAACCTCTTCATGTTGTCTGGCTTGACATCCGGCAGTCGCAACTCATCAAGTATCCAGCTAACTCCGCCGCAAAGTTGGCGAAGAGTATTTTTGATGGTTTTTAGCTTAGCAGCGTCATCTTCTTCGGGGGCAGCATCACTTGGGCCTGCTAAGAGGTAAAAGAAGCAAAGATAATAAGTAAGCAAGCACAGTGGTTCATATCAAAGAAATCCGGGTCATAGAAAAGGTGAAATTTAAAAATCTTACCGGTCGCAGTGCGAAAAACGTCGGCAATTTGCACGGAAAGTGTTGTCAGTTTGTCCTTAGCCTTGTGAGCCCTCTTCTTGTACCTTTTCGTCATTTTTTGGCACCTGCGAGCTTCAGTCTCCGCAGCTTCACGAAGGGCCGTTTCTTTTTCAATACGCTTGGTGGACTTGGCCAGTTTCTTCTCCAACTGCGAGACATAGTCCTGTAAGGAAGCGTGAAGAGGGATTAGCCAGAAACATTATACAAAAGTTCCAAGCAAGTTACTTAGTAATTTACTCGGAACTTGGGGACTATGTGTGGAAACAATTGGTATTACTCGGGATTACCTCGTGCTTGGTTATTAAGGCGTCCAGTATGTTTTCTTCATCACCCTTCAAGGTATGGAGGGCATCTAGCATCTGTGCAAAGGTCATGTCTTCAGGGCGAAGTCGAGAAGGGCCGGAAGATTGGTCTTCCTGTTGAAGGGTTGCTCCGGGTCTGGGGGTCGAAACCCGGACTGTTTGAGTGTCCGGGTTAGGAGAACCCGACTTGGTCTCCAAAATGATATCTTCATCCACCTCCTCAGAGGGCTGGGGTGATGCAGTTTTTGGTGGAGGTGGGTCCTTAAAAGGATCTTCTTTGTTTCCGTCCTCGGCCTCGTCCTCAACCTCAATGTCCATGTTATTACTCGGCTTCTCCTCCCCCTGCCTTTCTGCTTCAGGAATATCCGGGTCACTCAGCGTAACTGTGGCGCTGAAAGGAGAAAAGGAGACATTGGTTAGTGGAATATATGGAAAAAAGAAAGATAACAAGTACGAGGGAATGTAAGCAAAAGTAGTTTACCCGGTGTTCACAGCATAGTCCGGGGGAAGCTCGCAGCTGGAGGCGGATGACGTTGGTAAAAGCACTGGTTGCGGTACGCGAAATTGCCCGGCGAGTGGATGACTAGGAGATGGATGACGTTGAGGAGATTGGGAAGGTTGAGCTGGAGGGGTGCTGGCTCGACGAGCGGGAGAGGTGGAGATACCCGGGTTAAGGGGATCATCCCCCGGAGAACTCCGGGTCACCCTACGTTTAGTCGGGAGAGGGTCCTTCAAGAAGGATGAATGTGATAATTGCACATTAAGTTCACGCATAGTGGCAAAGGAGTAAGGCGCACAAGATATGGAAGAGAAGGGAACCTTTTCAACTACCCCTCTGGCTTTCCTTTTGTTTCCAATTAGGGGTTCTTGGTCAGACTCAGTGGCTTCCGGGTCATTTTCTTCTTCCTCCTCTTCGTCCTCTGACCCTGAAGGCCGAATAAGTATCAGACGAGAAAGGATGAGTGGTAAGAAAGGTGACACAGATGAAAGACAGATGTAAAAGTCATGAAAGAATACCTTCGTCGTCATCAATGGACTCGTTTTCTTTTTCGGGGTCTTGGGAAGGAGGAGAGTTCTCGACCTTCCAGAAGGGATCGTCAGCCTGTGAATAGGTAAATACAGGTAGTGATTAGAGACTATAGCGGGTAAAAGTGCTGAAACAAGCAAAAGGGGGTCAGATCTTACCGCTGGAGCGGGATTCTCCCGAGTAAACGGGGGTAACCCGGTGGCGTTCTTTATAACATCTAGCCTCTCCATCAGGAAACCCTTGATGGTCTTGTTGGTGTTGCCAGCAGGGAAGTTCTTGGTGGAGTAGCGGAGGGAGTCCGTGATGTGACCCGAGTACTCGTGTAGCAACTTCGAACGGATGGAGTTGGGCTGAACCCGGAAATCTACCCAAGTTTTTATTAGATTAAGCCCAATAAGGCCATGGGCTGATAGAGCTGCTAGTTTGGCCAAAAGGGGCTGAATGGCTTCCCTATCAGGCTCGGGTGCGAAAGCGCTAAAAGACTCGGAGGGTTCAAAGAGGCTCTCCGAGTAACCCGGCAATTTCCTCTCACCATCTGGAGAAGTGTCATGGCAATAGAAGAAAGATAATTGCCAGTTGTTGACGTGGGAGTTCAAGTTAAGAGGTGGCATTAGTGAGTGCTTGCGGCGCTGGATGGATACCCCGCCACAGGTAAGAAGAGCTCCGTCACTGCTCTCGCGACATAGCTCGCATTGGAATAACTCGATAAAAAGATCCAGGCTTGGTGGAATGCATAAGTAAGATTCGGACAAGACTATGAAGTGGGTGATATTCAACATAGAGTTAGGCCCTATGTCGAACACCCGGAGGCCGTAGTGGCTTAAGATTTCCCGGAAGAAAGGGTGACCCGGAGGACGGAATCCTCGGGTCACGTGCTCGGTAAAGCAGATTACCTCATTCCCGACAGGAGCAGGACGGGTCTCATCGTCAGGAGCTCTCCAATGTATCTCCTTTTGAGAGGGAAGAATTCCTAATTCGGCCATTCCTTCCAGCTTGGCCTTCGTCGTTGAAGACCGACCCCAGTTGGCAGAAGTGGTTTGAGGGGTCTTGGTGGAAGCCGGGTGCCTTCCCTGTCTTTTCGGAGCCATGGAGTTAACCTGCAAGAGACAAGAGGTGTAGGGAGTAAAGATTCGGAATATCAGATTATCCGAGTTTGGGAATATCGAGACAATGCGAAGGCCAAAATAATACCCGGATAATGTGCTACGAGGTTAAGTGTGGAGGATTTTCCGGGTTACAGATGAGGGTGAGCAAATTGTTAATTACTTACGTATGGAGGTGGGTTGGGCGAACATGGATGGTTGCCCATACTTTTATTGCGAAGAAAATAGCTGGAAAAAGAGGGTTTTTCGGATGTTAATGGGACAAGCGGAAAAAACAAGGTGGAACGGATCTAGGTCAAAAAGCTTGCGAGCGATCTTATGTAAAGATTGGCGGTTGAAAAAGGTGCGGGGATGAATTGCGACTATGCGTCAGGTGCTTAAAAGAGCTAAGGACTACCGAAGCGGCTTGATTTGGCGATGCCGGAAAGATAATTTACGGGTTGATCCAGATCCGATCCAAGTCAAATTGAAAAGATTGCAAGGTTCAATTGGACGATTGAGAGAGGCTTACCGAAGAGATTGATGTCCGAAATGAGGGAGATGCGAGGCGCGGCTTGAGTATTGCTCCCCCGCCCTTGATGAGAGAAACGAGGGTGTGACGACAATGCGCGATGGCAGCGCGGGATGGCTCGAGGTCGCGTGCGGCCGGTGACGGTCTTATCTGTTGTGGTGTACGTAAGCTCCGGCGGCGGAGGCTGCGAGAGAGCGAGGAGGAAGGGTCTGATGAGGTGAGGTGAAAGGCTTAGGGTTACTTTCGATTGATATTTATAAGGAAGGTGGTGGGCTCACCCCCGCGACTGGAGAGCCGGAAGTTACGGGACGGTAATTATCCGTGCGGATTTGGTGGTGCGCGCGCCCGGAATGGAGTGAGATGTTTTGTTAACGGAGGAAGTTTAACCTATCCCGGGATATTTGGGACCGGTATTGGAATAGCGAGAGCTTCAAGGATGAATCCGTGAAACCCGCGCTATCCTGGGGACTACTGATGGGGGGATGGTAACCCGGTAGGCCCACTTCAAGATATAATCCGGCCCGAGGTGTGCTGAGCGATACCCGGCTAGGGGTAAAGAGATTACCGGAAGGCCCAAAGGCTTGTGAGATTCGTAACCCGGATTGTGGGCTGCGATAGGGAAAGTTAGGGGTTTGTATGTGGAGTTCGAGTAGGACTCAAGATGTGCCTTGAAGGGCAAGCTAGGGGTGTACGGGTGCTTTATAAACCGGCCCCTAGGTTTAGTTTGCCAGAGATTCAAGTCATAGTTGTAACACCTGTTATCGAGTATCCAGCATAATTCATGTTGAGATCCGGCGAGTTGTTTTCCGGTTCTTAGATTGCTTTCCGCCATGTCTTCTTTCGAGCTAAACCCTCTCCCGAATACCTGTGTCGACTTGCCCCAAGATCAGTTACCCCCGGTAACATCTGCCGTGATTATCCCACGACAAGCGTGGCACGGCGGTCGTGCGTATCTCCGACGAGCTTCCAAGGTGGATGAAGGCTTCTGGATACACAGGTGGGGCTTGATTCAATAAGAACCCTCTTCTCCTCATGTGCTTATGTTGTGTTGCTGCTCTAATCTCCCTGTTGGCTCGGCGTGGTAGTGAGGGGCTGGGGTGGTTAGAAGTGGTGACTTGCGACGGCGGAGGAGGTCGGAAAAGTGTTGATGCTGCTCATTATTTGAGTAGAATCTCAGTGGTCCGAGTTCGACTGCCGGCCCAAGATGATGGAAGTCAGCAACTCCAGGTCGTGACGCCGGCGTTGCGTCAACCTCTTCGCGACCTCCATCACCGGCTCCTTCGAGGTCGTGTGATGGCGCTGCGCTCCCACCCCGCATCAAGTGGCTGCGTCCCTGGTGCTTGTGTGTGTTCGGGGGGGGGGGGGGAGGGGGCGTGCAAGCTCTGCCTTCCTCATTGGTGACGGTGGACTTGATTACTTTTTTTTCCAGGGTCTATACTCAAAAGGTGAAGGACGTATTTGCAATTACTGTATTAGTCAAGATCATGTTTGTAAATTGTACCCCACTTCTGAATGATCAATGCAGCATCTAGGCCCTTTGGGGTCCTTCCCTTGTTCAAAAAAAAATGGCCTTACTGTGCTAAAATTACCAAAAATGAGTAGTATAATTTTATCTGGATACAGATATATCCATTTCCATATCCCCATTGATTCAAAATTCAATATCAAATTTATATTTGTATTTGTAAAAATGAATCCAGATATTCACCACTTCTATTTCTATTTTGTTGGATTCAGATATTTACCACTTCCATTTTAAATATCTCCAGATAATTCAGATTATCCGCTCCCGGTTTCTACCCCTAGTCACGGGCAGGAACATATGCAGCAAGTCTTCAGACTGGACGGGGCAGAACGAGCAGTTCAGGGTAGAGACACAGTTGCCCTATAACATTCGAACTGACGAAAATAAATCCCCCCATGCTGAATACGGCGACAGCCATGGGAGTTGGGAAGGAACACGGCGAGAACGAGGCTTCGCAGCCTCGCAGGCCTACTGCCTCCTACCACCAGCCGATTAATATTAGCTTCACTAGCTTATGTTGGAATTTTGGCCCAGATTTGACAAGCCCATTTAATATTCCAAAATTCCTAATAAATCCTAGAGGCCCACTTGGCCCATTCATGCAAGGCAAGGGGTGGAACAAAACTTTAGTCCCACATTGCTAGTTGAAGGAGAGTTGGAGCAGCTTATAAAGGGAGGTTTTCACACCCCTTGTAAAAGAGAAAAGAATAGGAGGGAATAGGAGCTGGACACACGCGCGCTCCTCCTCCGACGACGCCGCCGCTCGCCGCGCCACGGGTTGCGGGAATGCCTCGAGCCGAGAGCCTCTGATGGGGAGATAATAACCCGGTAGGCCAATTCCAAGGTATAACCCGGCCCAAAGGACGCTGTGCAGGATCCGGCTAAGGATAAAGACGCTTCTGGAAGGCCCAAAGTTTGTAGGCCTCGTAACCCGGATTGTGGGTTGCGGTAAGGAAAGCTAGGATTTGTAAGCGGTGTTCGGGTAGGACTCAAGTTGCGCCTTGGAGGGCAAGCCAGGTAGGGGTGCGGGTGTTTTATAAACCGGCTCCTAGGCTTAGTTTGGCAGAGATCCAAGTAGTAATCACATCGCCGAATATCGAGTATCCATTGTACACAAGAGATCGAGTTAATAAAGCGAGATCGGAGACTCGGCGACTTCATCGCCGGCTACCAGATCGAATTCCACCATGTTTTCCTCTGAGCTAAACCCTCTCCCAAACGCCTGTGTCGACTTGCCCCAAGATCAGTTACCCCTGGTAACATCTGCCGTGATCATCCGACGACAGTTGGCGCCCACCGTGGGGCCTGCGTCCAAAGGTGTTTACATCACGGGAGAAACTCGGAAAAGCATGGGGAACCTCGTCGTCAGAGAGATCTACGACGACCGCGAAGGAGAGAAGATGGTGGACGATTCCGGCTGGGGGCCAGAATCGGATTACCTCGAATCCGGATCTGTCGTGACAATCGGCGAGGTCAACATCTTCATCGGTATGGTACGTACGTTTGACTAAAAAGGACAATATCATGTGCATGTTACAGGAACTTCTTGCAGGGATAAAGAAACACCAAAGCAAACGGTAAATTCGGTTTCCTCGGCCGTTCCGAGATACCTGAGATGGGCGGAACAAGAAGTAACGTGGAGCATAAGGGATCACCCGGAAGGAATAGAACGCCCAGGAATCTTGGCGTTGGTGGTCGCACCGCAGGTCAATGGTTACGAGTTGAAAAAAGTCTTGATGGATGGTGGAAGCAGCATTAACATCTTGTATTGGGAAACCTTCTTACGCATGAACCTCAAAGAATCCCAGCTGCAGAAAAGTTCAACAATTTTTCACGGAATTGTGCCGGGTCACTCAGCGCGCCCTGAGGGAAAGATCACATTGGAGGTTGCTTTTGGAGAATCAGTGGATAATTATCGAGTTGAGTGGCTCACGTTTGAGGTGGTCAAGTTGCGTAGTCCTTATCATGCGTTGTTCGGAAGACCGGCTTACGCTAAGTTCATGGCTAGACCGTGTTACGTATATTTACAGCTAAAAATTCCGGGTCCTAAGCAGACCATCACCATACAAGGAAGTCGGGATATAGCGGCTGAGTGTGATGAAGGAGATTCAGTGATGGCTGAGCAAGCTTGCAGAAAAGAAGAACTCAAATATTACCGGTCTCAGGTGGATCCGGATGATGGAACAGCATTGAGAAGGCCGGATTCTGAGGATGAAAGAGTGAAATTCAAGGCAGCACAGGACACCAAGAAAGTAGATTTTGTTGAAGGTGATCCCATCAATCAGTTTACTATAGGGTCTAATTTAAAAAGCGGGCAGGAAAAGGCGCTGGTGGAGTTTATTCGTTCAAATGCGGACGTATTCGCTTGGACACCCAGCGACATGCCGGGTATCCCCACGGAGTTGGCAGAGCATAGTTTGCATGTGGATCCCAAGGCAAGGTCCGTGAAGCAGGGCTTGAGAAAGATGAATGAGGAAAGAAGGAAAGCAGTAGGCGAAGAAATTGCGCGGCTATTAACAGCCGGCTTCATCATGGAAGTATTCCACCCGGATTGGCTGGCAAATCCGGTTCTAGTAATGAAAAAGACCAACGAGTGGAGGATGTGCATCGATTTCACAAGTCTCAACAAGCATTGCCCAAAGGATCCGTTCGCACTACCAAGGATAGACCAAATAATAGACGCAGTAGCTGGGAGCGACTTGTTGTGCTTCCTGGATGCATATTCGGGATATCATCAGATTAAGCTCAAAAGGGAGGATTGGGAGAAAACATCGTTCATAACCCCTTTTGGAGCCTTCTGCTACAAAACAATGACGTTTGGACTGAAGAACGCAGGCGCAACTTACCAACGGTGCATTCAGAAGTGCTTCGAAGACCAAATTGGACGCAATGTCCATGCTTATGTGGATGACGTGGTTGTCAAGACCAGGAAGGCAGAGACATTTATAGACGATCTAAAGGAGACGTTCAAAAATCTAAGGAGATATCAGATGAAGCTCAACCCGACAAAATGCGTATTTGGGGTTCCAGCTGGGAAGTTACTCGGCTTTATCGTTTCCGAGAGAGGAATTGAGGCAAACCCGGACAAAATCAAAGCTATCCAAAATCTGAGAAAGCCGGAAAATCTGAAGCAGGTCCAAAAGCTTACAGGCTGCGTAGCAGCCTTGAGCCGGTTTATATCCAGGTTGGGAGAAAAGGCAATACCCCTGTACCGGCTCTTGAGGAAATCCGACAAATTCGTATGGGATCAAGAAGCGGATGAGGCATTCGAGGCACTAAAAAAGCAGTTATCTGAAGCACCAGTATTAGCGGCCCCGGGCCCTAAAGAACCTATGTTATTGTATGTTGCAGCTGGCCCCCGAGCCGTCAGTGCAGTAGTGGTCGTGGAACGCAAAGAGGACGGAAAGGTTTACCCGGTTCAGAGGCCGGTTTATTATGTCAGTGAGGTATTGTCTGAAGCAAAACAGCGTTACCCGCATTGGCAGAAGCTGGTTTTCGGGGTCTTCATGGCCAGCCGGAAACTAAAGCCGTACTTCCAGGAGCACCCTATAACAGTAGTCAGCTCAATACCAATGTCGGATATCATCAGAAACTCGGATGCAACCGGAAGAATAGCCAAATGGGCGATAGAGATGGGGGATTATCACATCAGCTACGAGCCTAGGTCGGCAATCAAATCACAGGCCTTGGTGGATTTTGTTAATGATTGGACACACACAGGCATGGCTACCATAGTTCCAAACTCCGAGTCGTGGATCATGCATTTCGATGGATCGAAACAGTACGAGGGTTCAGGAGCTGGAGTGGTGCTAACGTCACCCAAAGGAGACAAGTTGAGTTATGTATTACAAATTCACTTTGGTTGTTCCAACAATGTAGCCGAGTATGAGGCTCTATTGCATGGCTTAAAAATAGCTAAGGAGATGAACATTAGGAGGATACGATGCTTTGGAGATTCGGATCTTGTGGTACAACAGGTATCAGGAACTTGGGATAGAAAGGACGCAACTATGGCGGCATACCGCAGGGAGGTCGATAGGGTAGCCGGATGTTTTTCCGGGTATGAGGTGGAGCATATAGACAGGAGAAAGAACGAGGCAGCCGACGCCCTAGCCAGACTCGGCTCGCGCAGAGAACCGGTTCCACCTAACGTATTTTTGGACGAATTATGGCGACCATCAGTTAAAACCGAGTCTGAGGAAGAGCTAGCAAATCAAGACCCGGGCTTGGAGCTCGTGGCCACTGTACGCGCTATTCCCGAGTGGACAGAACCTTTTTTGGCCTACCTATCACGAGGCGAGTTGCCGCAGCAGGAGGTATTAGCAAGGCAAATTTTGCGACGAGCAAAGGGATATTCTATTATTAATGGGGAGTTATATAATAGAAGCGCCACGGGGGTCTTCCTGCGCTGTGTGACACCAGAGGAAGGCCGACAGATCCTCAAGGAAATTCATGAAGGTGATTGTGGGCATCACGCGTCTACAAGGTCACTTGTGGCCAAGGCTTACCGGCACGGGTTTTTCTGGCTCACGGCTCTGGCAGATGCGGAACGATTGGTAGCAAGGTGTGACGGATGTCAAAGGTACGCCCGCCAAATCCATGTGCCGGCTATGGAATTACGGACCATCCCGTTAACTTGGCCGTTCGCCGTCTGGGGTATGGACATGGTTGGCCCCTTTCATATGTCACCTTGCAAAAATACACATCTGTTGGTAGCTATCGATAAGTTTACCAAGTGGGTAGAAGTCATGCCAGTTACTAATTGTGAAGCAGCTACAACAGTCAAGTTCCTGAAAAGAATTATCTATCGGTTCGGGTATCCTCACAGCATAATTACCGACAACGGAACCAACATGTCCCTTGGCGAGATGGAGAAGTTCTGTGGTAACAACGGAATCCGGCTTGACGTAGCATCAGTAGCTCATCCACAGGCCAATGGACAAGTAGAAAGGGCAAATCAAGAACTGCTTCGCGGACTAAAGCCACGCCTACGAGTCCCCTGTATCAGGGCTGCTGGTGCATGGGTCGAAGAACTTCCTGCTGTGGTTTGGGGTATCAATACAACACCTAACAGATCTACTCAGATGACGCCGTTCTTCATGGTATATGGCGCGGAGGCAGTGTTACCGAGTGACATTATTCATGATTCACCGCGAGTGTCAGCTTACGTTGAAGTGGAGAACGAAAAGAGCCGGCAGGACGCCGTGGATATGTTAGAAGAACAAAGGGAACAAGCCCTGGAAAGATCAGCGATATATCAGCAGGATCTACGGAGGTATCATAGCCGGCGTGTGAAAACCCGGGTCTTCCAGGAAGGAGACCTAGTTCTGCGCCTGGTTTAGTCAAACGAAGGAAAACACAAGTTATCACCACCATGGGAAGGACCATTTATCATAAGCAAGAATTTGCATAATGGGTCATATTACTTGGTAGACGCAAGGGAAGAATCGGCCACGGTTAATGACACTGCTCATACCACTTCGTCTATGCAAGAAAGAGACAGACCGTGGAACGTGGCCCAGCTACGCCCATATTATACTTAGCAAGGATTATGTTGGCACGTGGAGTTGAACGATGTAACAGGCAGCAGGTTTCAGACGCACTCTTTTCCCATCCAGGGCACCCTTGGGGACTGGACGGGTTTTTAATGAGGCGGCTTGCTGACCTAATTTTTCATATCAAATAAAGAGGTGATTATCGAGAATAGAGGTGATTATAAATTTAGTCTTATACTTTCAGCATGATGCGTATATTTAGGTCTTGAGGGCTGATTGCTTGGATAAGCGCAGTTGCAAACTCAAAAGACCCGGCCTTGATGCCTATGAGTTATAAGGGCCGATTACTCGCAAACGAGTACGGCTGCAATCTTATAATCGGACAAAGAAGTCCAAATTTCTTGGCTATTCTTACTTAAACTCGATGTGACTCGCACTAAAGTGGCATGATTTGTTCGCTTACGATTACAGGCAGCCATGAAGCCCAATGGGACTTGCCTGCCCCCGTTTTCGTATAGATGTAATAACATGGTATCCACGCGAAAGCCGGCTTACAGTACAAGATAGTCAAAAGGGTCATCTAAACCACAAGTTATGTAGAGTACAAGGCTAATAGCCGGAAACTCAACGATTATTAAGCATAACTTCAAACCCCATGTGAAACGACTCTGGAACCTTTGCAAATTTAGCAGCAGGCAATTTGTTCTCCTCTAAAAAATCACGTGCCCTAGACCCGGAAGTCCGGGTCAGGGGGACTCGGGATCTTGGAAGGGAAAAATTGCTTAGTTGTTTAATTTCCAACAAACCCAAACATCCGGGTCTTGGGGACTTGGGGACTTAAAAGCAAGTCCGCTTGCCAAACACCCATATAACCCGGACGCCGAGTCTCACAAAGGGAAAAATAAAGAATGTCGGATATCAAGAACAAAGAAAGTTGCATATCAAAAGTAAAAGAACGTTGGATATCAAGAGTAAAGAAGGTTGGATATCAAGAGCAAACGAGTTCAAAAGTAGATAGATTTAAGCCAGAAGAGGCACAAGGTGTATCAGGAACTTAGAGTGCATTACAAAGTTTCACCAAAGAGTATCAAAGGCGCACAAGCGCACCATTCAAATAATAATTGTTTCAACGGCACATCGGCCGACTAACGAGTACGAAGTGGCAGATATTACTCGGCACTCTAAGCCGCCGGATCCATCTTGGTTTTACCCTTGCCGTCACTTGGGGTAGCAGCCCTACTCGGATCAGCAGCAACGCCGACTCGCGCAGGTGGAGGGACGATAGGTGTCGAGGTAGCGGGCGCAGAGTCGGCTTCAGCCTTCTTCTGTGCAGCTTCCTCTCGTATCTTGGCAGCGTCTTCCTTCCATCGGGCAAGCATATCGAATGGCTTGGGGCGATCTGCTTTAATGACTTTGTCGTTAGCATCATATGCAGGAAGAATAGTGTCAATGATCAGGCTATCGGCGATCACACTGGCCGGGTGACGAACTTCCTTTTGAATGGCTTTGAAATCCTTCGGCGAAAACTTGGACCCATCCTGATTGAACTCCGGAAACCCGGCTATCATCTTGGCCGGCTCTAGCTTTGGGATATAAGCTTTAGCCAGGGCGAGTCCCTGGGTTACCCCAAAACGGCAGGATGAGCGCTTCCAATGCCAAATCCATTCAGGAATGGTGGAGCAGGCCTCCAGCAACTTTTTCATGCTACCCGGCGCAGCGCACGGCAGTCGTAGCTCATCAAGAATCCATCCAACGCCGGCACCAAGTTGTCGGATAGTATCTTTAATCAGTTGCAGTTTGGCGGTATCATCTTCTTCTTCAGGGGCAGCTTCACCCGGACCTGTTGAAAAGCAAGGAAAGTAACGAGTAAGAAATCCGGTTATCCAACCAAATGAAATATGGGTCATAATCGCCAGAATCCAGAAATTGTACCAGTTGCGACGCGATAGATATCAGCAATCTGCACTGAAAGAGTCGTCAGCCTATCTTCAGCCATATGAGCCCTTTTTCTGTATTTCCTTGTGATTTTTCCGCTTCTACGCGCTTCAGCTTCCGCTGCTTCGCGCAGAGCTGTCTCCTTCTCGATGCGTTTGGCAGCTTTGGCCAGTTTCTTCTCAGATTGCGCAGCAAAGTCCTAGATGGATAACACAAGGAAAAGGGTTAATTGGAGCCATTGCACAAAGTTCCAAGCAAATCAATCAGTAATTCACTCGGAACTTGGGGACTATATAAGGATGCAGATGATATTACTCGGACTTACCTTGTGCTTTGTTATCAAGGCGTCTAGAATATTTTCTTCGTCGGACCTCAAGGTGTAGAGGGCATCAAGCATTTGGGCAAACGTCATGTCTTCAGGACGAATTCGTGAAGGACCGGCAGATTGGTCTTCTGGTTGAAGGAGCTTTCCGACTTTTGGGGTCGAAACCCGGATCGTCTGGGTATCCGGGTTAGGAGAGCCCGACTTGGTCTCTAAGATAATGTCTTCATCTACCTCTTCAGAGGATTTGGGGGATGCGGTCTCCGGCTTAGCTGGGTCCTTGAAGGGGTCTTGTTCTCGCCCGTCCTCAGCCTCATCATCAGCGGCAGCATCCGTGTTAATGTGCGGCTCCTCCCCTCCTTGCCTTTCTGCTTCAGGAATTTCCGGGTCATCGGTGGTCACTTGGGCACTAAAAGGGGAAAAAGGAAAGAGTGGTTAGTAGTACATATTAAAAAGTTAATAAGTGTAAAAGGATATCAAGTAAAGGACGCTTACCCGGTGTTTATGGCATAATCCGGCGGGAGCTCGCTGCTGGAGGCGGACGAAGTTGTCAAAGGTACCGGCTGCGGTACCCGGAATTGCCCAGCGTGTGGGTGGTTAGGAGATGGATGGCGCTGAGGTGGAGGAATGTTGGCTCGGTGAGCAGGTGAAGTGGGGATACCCGGGTTAAGGGGATCGTCCCCCGGGGAACTCCGGGTTACCCTGCGCTTAGCCGAGAGGAGATCCTTCAAGAGTGGTGAGTGTGACAACCGTTCATTAAGGTTACGCATAGTTTCGAAGGAGTAAGGCTCGGAAGACATGAAGGAGAAAGGAACCTTTGCAATCACCCCTCTGGCCTTCCTCTTGGTTCCGACTGTGGCTTCCTGGTCGGATTCGGTGGCCTCCGGGTCATCCTCTTCTTTTTCTTCCTCGTCCTCCAACCCTGAAAGTCGAGTATGTATCAGACAAGAAGAAAGATGGGTGATAGGAAAGTAGTATAGGTAAAAGGCGAATGTAAGATTTGGGAAAGCACCTTCATCATCATCGGCCGACTCGTCCTCCACTTCTGGGTCTTTGGACGGGGGGGGAGGTTTCGATCCTCCAGAAGGGATCTTCAGCCTATGATCGAGGAAATGAAAGCAAGAATCAGAGGCAGTATCAAGTTAAAGTATTGAAATAAGGTATGGGAACCGGGTCTTACTGCTGGAGCCGGGTTTTCTTGAGTGAATGGGGGTAACCCGGCGATATTTCTTATCACCTCCAACTTCTCAGTCAGGAAGCCTTTGATGGTCTTGATGGTGTCGCCGGTTGCGAAGTTCTTAGTGGAATATCGGAGCGCGTCTGTGGTGTGCCCTGAGTACTCGTGCATCAACTTGGAGCGGATGGAGTTGGGTTGGATCCGGAAATCCACCCAGGTCTTCACCAAGTTGAGCCCAAGAAGGCCTTGGGCCGAGAGAACAGCCAACTTAGCCAGCAAAGGCTGGATCGCCTCCCTGTCCGAGTCAGGGGCAAAGGCGTTGAAAGATTCGGAAGGCTCGAGGAGACTCTCCGAGTAACCCGGCGGCTTCCTCTCGCCGTCCGGGGAGGTATCATGGCAATAAAAGAAAGACAATTGCCAGTTTTTGACGTGGGAGTTTAAGTTGAGGGTTGGCATTGGTGAGTGCTTGCGGCGTGGATGGATACCCCGCCACAAGTAAGAAGTGTTCCGTTACCGCTTTCGCAGCACGGCTTGCACTGGAATAGTTCAATAAAAAGGGTCAAACTTGGCGGAACGCACAAGTATGATTCCGATAGAACGATGAAGTGGGTAATATTTAGCATGGAATTGGGCCCTATGTCAAATACCCGGAGACCGTGGTGGTTTAAGACCTCCCGGAAGAAAGGGTGACCCGGAGGACGGAATCCCCGGGTCACATGCTCAATGAAGCAAATTACCTCACTGTCGGCAGGTGTGGGACGGGTCTCGTCGCCTGGTGCCCTCCAGTGTATGTCCTTCTGAGAGGGGAGAATTCCTAATTCGGCCAGCTCGTCCAACTTGGCCTTTGTTACTGTAGATCGACCCCAATTGGCCGATATGGTTTGGGTAGTCTTTACCGGAGCCGGCTGTTTTCCTTGCCTTTTTGTCGCCATGGGGTTAACCTGCAAAACGCGAGAAAAAGAGGTGCAGGAAATAAGACTTGGAAGTATTGGATTACCCGAGTTTGAAATATTAGGAAAGTGTGAAGATTAAAAATATCTGGGTAACGCATCACGGAGCAAAGATTGCGAGGTGTCCGGGTATTGAGTACGGCTGTGGAAATCATTGGTCACTTACGTGTTGAGGTGAGTTTGGGGTACACGGATGGTTGCCCATGTCTCTACTGCAAGCAAAATAACTGGAAAAGGAGGATTTTCCGGGTGTTAATGATATGCGCGGAAGTTTGGACGAAATGGATCTAGGTTAAGAGAACTCGCGAGTGATTTTACGAAGAAATTGGAGATTAATAGCGGTAGGGGGGTGGTGTGAGATCATCCAGCAAGTTGTTGAAGGAGCTAGCAAGTATCTAAGCGGTTTAATTCAGCGCGGTAAGAACAATGGCTCGCGGATCGACCTAGATCCAATCTGGAGCGAATCCAGAAATTGCAAGGTCAAATTGCTGGATACGAGAAGCTTACCAGAGGAGATCGGAGTAGCGCGTGGCGGCGGCGAATAACGCGATAGGAATGTTCCTTTGTGACTGCCGGCCAGACGCTCACAGATGCGGCGGTGAGGGTCGACGGCGGCGCGGGACGAATTGCGGCGGAGCGCAGCCTGCAACAGGATGGATCCAAAGACGAGCGCGGGGTTTCTGTGGTGGTGCTCCGTGAGTTCGAGCACGGAAGCAAAGAGAAGAAGAAGGAGAAATGAGCCGTTGGGATTAGGTTAACCCTTAAATACCTATTTATAGAGTGCGGCAGGATAAACCTAGGCCAATGGGCGAGAGCCGGGAATTACGGATAAAACGTATCTGCCCGGATTTTCCGAGATATACGTTAAATGTTAGACGAGATTTCCGGGATAGATGTGAGACAAATCTTTTCCGTGATTACCGGATCAGAAAAACGAGCAATGGGTTTGGAGAAAAGCCGGGTTGCTATATGGCCACCATGGAGTTAGGCCTAGCTGTTTATCAAAGCAATCTAACCCAGCCTCCGTGAAATGGTGAGTTTGGTATTTTTTCAGGGAATAGCGTGCGCTTCAAAGAAAATCTCGAAAGCCCAAGCTATTCTGGGGACTACTGATGGGGAGATAATAACCCGGTAGGCCAATTCCAAGGTATAACCCGGCCCAAAGGACGCTGTGCAGGATCCGGCTAAGGATAAAGACGCTTCTGGAAGGCCCAAAGTTTGTAGGCCTCGTAACCCGGATTGTGGGTTGCGGTAAGGAAAGCTAGGATTTGTAAGCGGTGTTCGGGTAGGACTCAAGTTGCGCCTTGGAGGGCAAGCCAGGTAGGGGTGCGGGTGTTTTATAAACCGGCTCCTAGGCTTAGTTTGGCAGAGATCCAAGTAGTAATCACATCGCCGAATATCGAGTATCCATTGTACACAAGAGATCGAGTTAATAAAGCGAGATCGGAGACTCGGCGACTTCATCGCCGGCTACCAGATCGAATTCCACCATGTTTTCCTCTGAGCTAAACCCTCTCCCAAACGCCTGTGTCGACTTGCCCCAAGATCATTTACCCCTGGTAACATCTGCCGTGATCATCCCACGACAGCGTCTCTCTCTTTATTTTGTCACACGCATGAATTAGAACTATGAACAGGCGCAAGAATCTGAAACGTTTTGCCCAGTGTGTTCTTATTACGGAGGGCTGATGCCTGTTTGCCTTCCCGACTCTTCGTTTCATCTTCTCGCGTGGCCTGTTCGGCTCCTTCTCTGTGCCTATAAAACCAGAGGTCGCTTCTCTCCAGAGATACGCACAACAGATACATTGCCTTCTCGTTTCCAGAGCCTTGCGCCACCGCTCAAGTCTTCCCCATCCTGGCCTGCGGCGTGCACCGCCGGTCGGTACAGTAGGCTTCCGAAACTGCGCTACTTCGAGTCCTGTACGGAAGAAGGGCGATAAGGTTTTTGGGGAGCGCTCTACGCGACTACTGGCTTCTTCATCACGGACGGCAACGACATCTTCTCGAACGACGACTTCTTCTCGGAACTCGGAAGTCGACGATCTCTTCAACGATATGGGTGACAACGTCAACAACGGCTCCGCTGCTGCACCAGCTCCTGTCCAGTATGTGCTCATGTCTTCTCTGTTCATTCTCATATTTCAGATCCTAATAGAGTGTCTAGTTCTAGCTTTTGGAGTAGATTTGTTTTCCCCAGATTCTAGACTATGCATGCCTTTTGCCTACTCTCTAGAAATTCAGATGATTAAACTATGCATGCCTTTTGTCTACTCTCTGAAAATTCAAATGACTAGTTTGACTATTGCAATTATAGTTTTTCTTTACCTGTTGTTTCTATTAATTAACTTAAGTGGTAAATTGCTCATATTTCTAACAATACAAAAACCTTATTATAGGAAATTTACCCCAACTGGCTTTGCTGCGTCTATGAGGCCACCTGTGTTTGAGGGCGCCAATTATAAGAGATGGCGCGTGAGAGCAGTTCTCTGGTTCCACTGCTATGACGCCACTCTTGGCAAGCCTACGGGTGATCTCGACCCTCAACAGGAGGCAAACTATGAGAAAATGAATACCCTCTTTAAGCTTGCTCTGATCAGTGTTCTTGGAGATAACATTGTTGATGCTTATGTGTCATTTGACAATGGCAAGGATATGTGAGATGCACTTGAGGAAAAATTTGGTACCTCAGATGCTGGCACTGAACTGTATGTCATGGAGCAATTCTATGACTACAGGATGACTGATGAGCGCTCCGTGGTTGAGCAAGCTCATGAGATTCAGTCACTCGCCAAAGAACTTGAGCACTTCACTTGTGTGTTACCGGACAAGTTTATTGCGGGAGGCATCATTTCCAAACTTGATGGAGGGATGATAACCCGGTAGGCCAACGCCAAGGAGTAACTCGGCCCAAAGGACGCTGCACAAGACCCGGCTTAAGATAAAGGAGCTTCTAGAAGGCCCAAGAGCGTAGGCCTCGTAACCCGGATTGTGGGTTTTGATAAGGAAGTTTAGGGTTTGTAAGCAGTGTCCGGGTAGGATTCAGAGTACGTCTTGGAGAGTAGGCCAGGGGGTCCGGATATTATATAAGCCGGCCCCTAGGGTTAGAGGAGAGAGATCCAAGAGTTAGAGCAATATCCCTAGGTATCGAGTATCCAGTGTAACACGAGAGCTGAGTTAATAGATCGAGATCGGAGACTCGGCGACTAGATTGCCGGCTACCAGATCGCATATCAACATGTTTTCCCTTGAGCTAAACCATCTCCCAAGCACCAGAGTCGTCTTGCCCCAAGATAAGTTACCCCCGGTAACGTCTGCCGTGATTATCCCACGACAGTTGGCGCCCACCGTGGGGCCTACGTCCAAGGGTGTTTACATCACGGGAGAAGCTCGGAAGAACATGGAGAACCTTGTCGTCGGCGAGATCTACACCGACCGCGAAGGGGAGAAGATGGTGGACGATTCCGGCTGGGGGCCAGAGTCGGATCTACTTGAATCCGGATCCGTCGTAACAATCGGCCAAATCAACGTCTTCGTCGGCATGGTACGTACGTCCGGTTCAATCCCTGACGATTTCGAATTTGATTCTGTGTCAGGGGAGGCCACCCACGCTCAGTCAGATGGAGAAGAATCGGTCGGGACGGTAGATCCGACAGAAGAGCCCCCCACGAAGAGGGAACATCCGAAGGAGCCGGCATGGACCCCGCGTGGCCGGGTCATGAGAGAAGATGATACCGAGTCTATCTTGCGCCTACTAGAGGATCGGCACGAGTCTATCCACCACGTGCATGTCACAGGAATTTCTAACAAGGATAAAAAGATGCCGAAGCAAGCGGTAAACTCGGTTTCCTCGGCTGTACCGAGATACCTGAGATGGTCAGAGCAGGACGTAACATGGAGCAGAAGAGATCACCCGGAAAGGATAGAACACCCGGTAGTCCTAGCATTGGTGGTTGCACCACAGGTCAATGGTTATGAGCTGAAGAAGGTCCTAATGGACGGTGGAAGTAGCATCAATATCTTGTATTGGGAAACCTTTCTACGCATGGGCATCAAGGAGTCTCAGCTACAGAAAAGTTCAACAATCTTTCACGGGATAGTGCCGGGTCACTCAGCGTGCCCCGAGGGAAAAATAGCATTGGAGGTAGCGTTCGGAGAGTCGAAGGACAATTTCCGGGTTGAATGGCTCACTTTCGAGGTGGTTAAGCTGCGCAGTCCTTATCACGCGCTATTCAGAAGGCCGGCTTATGCTAAGTTCATGGCTAGGCCGTGTTACGTGTATCTACAGCTAAAAATCCCGGGTCCTAAGCAGACCATCACCATACATGGAAGCCGGGATATAGCAGCTGAGTGCGATGAAGGAGATGCAGCCATGGCGGAGCAAGTTTGCAGAAAAGAGGAACTCAAATATTACCGGTCTCAAGTAGACCCGGATGACAGAACAGCGTTGAAAAGACCAAATACTAAGGACGAAAGAGCAAAGTTCAAAGCAGCACAGGACACAAAGATGGTGGATTTTACCGAGGGTGATCCCTCCAAGCAATTTGCTATAGGATCTAACTTGGACAGCGAGCAGGAGAAAGCACTTGTGGAGTTCATTCGCTCAAATCAGGATGTGTTCGCCTGGACGCCTAGCGATATGCCGGGTATCCCCACAGAGTTGGCAGAGCACAGTTTGCACGTCGATCCCAAGTCCAGACCTGTGAAGCAAGGCTTGAGAAAAATGAATGAGGAAAGAAGGAAAGCTATAGGGGAAGAAATTGCTTGGCTGTTGACAGCCGGCTTTATTATGGAGGTATTTCACCCGGACTGGTTAGCAAACCCGGTTCTCGTGATGAAAAAGACTAATGAGTGGAGGATGTGCATTGATTATACGAGCCTCAACAAGCATTGCCCAAAGGATCCGTTCGCACTACCAAGAATAGATCAGATCATTGACGCGGTAGCTAGAAGCGACCTGTTATGTTTCCTGGATGCATATTCTGGGTATCATCAGATCAAGCTCAAGAAGGAAGATTGGGAAAAAACATCGTTCATAACCCCTTTTGGGGCCTTTTGTTACAAGACCATGACATTTGGATTGAAGAACGCTGGAGCAACATATCAACGGTGCATTCAAAAGTGCTTCGAGGACCAAATCGGACGCAATATCCATGCCTATGTAGACGATGTGGTGATCAAGACCAGAAAGGCGGAGATATTTATTGATGATCTAAAGGAAACATTCAAGAACTTGAGAAGGTACCAGATGAAACTCAACCCGACAAAGTGTGTTTTTGGAGTCCCAGCCGGAAAATTACTCGACTTTATCGTTTCTGAGAGAGGAATTGAGGCAAACCCGGACAAAATCAAAGCTATCCAGAGCCTGAAAAAGCCGGAAAATTTGAAACATGTTCAGAAGCTCACATGGTGCGTAGCAGCGCTCAACCGGTTTATATCCAGACTCGGAGAAAAGGCGATACCCTTGTACCGGCTCCTGAAAAAATCTGATAAATTCGTATGGGATCAAGAGGCGGACAAGGCGTTCGAGGCACTAAAAAAGCAGCTATCTGAGGCACCAGTCCTAGCAGCTCCGGGTCCTAAAGAGCCTATGTTATTATACGTTGCAGCAGGGCCTCGGGCGGTTAGCGCAGTGGTTGTTGTCGAGCGAAAAGAAGATGGGAAAGAATACCCGGTCCAGAGGCCGGTTTACTACGTCAGTGAGGTATTATCAGAGGCAAAACAGCGCTATCCACATTGGCAAAAGCTGGTTTTCGGGGTCTTCATGGCCAGCCGGAAATTGAATCCATATTTTCAGGAACACCCCATAACAGTGGTTAGTTCTATACCAATGTCGGATATCATCAGAAACTCGGATGCAACAGGTAGAATAGCCAAGTGGGCGATCGAGATGGGGGATTATCATATCAATTACGAGCCAAGGTCAGCAATTAAATCTCAAGCCCTAGTCGATTTTATTAATGATTGGACACACACAGGCATATATTTAGGTCTTGGGGGCTGATTGCTTGAATAGCACAGTTACAAACTCAAAGACCCGACCATGATGCCTATGAGTTATGAGGGCCGATTACTCGCAAACGAGTACGGCTGCAATCTTATAACCGGACAAAGGAGCCAAATTTCTTGACTTTTCTTACTTAAGCTCGATGTGACTCGCACTAAAGTGGCATGATTTGCTCGCTTACGATTACAATCAGCCATGATGCCCAGTGGAACTTGCCTGACCCTGTTTTCGTACAGATGTAACAACATGGTATCCACGCGAAAGCCGGCTTACAGTACAAGAAAGTCAAAAGGGTCATCTAACCACAAGTTATGCAGAGTACAGGGTTAATAACCGGGAACTCAAAGTCTATCAAGCATAACTTCAACACCTATGTGAAACGGCTCTAGGTTTTGGGCTTAGCAGAAACAATTTGTTTTCTTTGAGAAATCTCAAACCCGAGACTCGGAATTTCGGGCCTTGGGGACTGGGGATTTTGAAAAAAAAAGAGGCAAGTTATCTAGCTATTAAGCACCAAACACCCACAAATCCGAGTCTTGGGGACTTGGAGAAAAGTTCACCCGTCAAAACCCATGTGACCCGGAAACTGAGTCTCACAAAAGGAACCATAAAGTAAAGCGGAGCATCAAATTCTTCCAAAGGCCGGAAGGGCCAAGAAAGCTATTAAAGCTTCATAATGTATTTACATGATGCGATGATAGTATCAAAAGTGCACGTCTGCACTATCAAAAGAATATCTGTCTTTACAAGGGCATCGAGCGAACAAGGTATTAGGATGGCATCAGATAATAATATACTCGGCCTCCTGAGTCGGGTCCACATCCTTACCCTTGCCCTCCGGGTCTTGTTCTCGGGTTCGCTTCTTAGAAGAGTTCCCAGCATTATCATCCGGTTTTTCAGCGTCAGGGCGAACAGGTGGACGAACAGCTAGTGTAGAGGTAGTTGGTGCTGATTGCAATTCGGCTTCCCTCTTTGCAGTTTCCTTCCTCTTCTTGGCCGAGTCAGCATTCCACTTTTCTAAAATGTCGAAGGGCACGGGCGTATCTTCCTTCACAGCCTTGTCCTTAGCATCGTATGGAGACATAAACCTACTCAAGTCCATACTGTCGGCAAGAGCAGTTTCCGAGTGACGTACCTCGGATTGTACAGCTTTGAAATCCTTAGGGGAAAATCTCGAGCCGTCTGCCTTGAACTCTGGAAATCCGGCCACCACCGTTGCCGGCTCAAGCTTAGGAAAATAAGCTTTCACCAGCATAAGTCCCCGGGTCATCCCAACCCGGCATGCTGAGCGTTTCCAGAGCTCAATCCATGCAGGGACAGTAGAGCATGCATGGATTAGGGTCTCCATACCCGGATATAAATCAGTCGGCCACTGAATGGCGTCTAGTATCCACTTGGTGCCGGCACAGAACCTCCGGAGGACATTCTTCAATCTTTTTACCTTTTCGATATCATCCTCTTCTGAAGGTGCAAGGTTGGAAGCTGCAATATGAGCAACAAAGGTTACATCAAGGTATTCCGGGTATCATGTATCAAGAAAACAAGAAATCAAGGCACGAACCAGTAAGTAGCGAAATCTCACCAACGAGGACACGATAAGTGTCGGCCACTTGGGCCGATAGCTTCTTCAGCGCAGCTTGAGCAGTGGCGCATCTGTCTTTGTATTTCGTGACATCTTTCTCCAAGGCTGCCACCTCAGACTCAAGTGCTTCCCTTAGCTTTATCTCGGTGTCCAGGAGCTGCTTGGTCTTGGCCAAAATCTCCTCGGACCGAGACACCTGCACCTAAAAGAATGGAGGGTTAAAACATTAGTTGGATATCACAATCAGCCGAGTATCGCAAGGAGTACCGAGTGTAACTTTTACAAGTTAGACTCGGAACTTGGGGACTAGGTGGACACTAAGAGATATCAACTAGCGTACCTGATGCTCCGCGGCCATACGCTCCAACATGCTGCTCTCTGAGGCCTTCATGGCGAGGAGGGCGCTCATCATTTGGTCGAAGGAATGGTTGCCCGAGTTAGAAGACCCGGGGTCTTGATAACTCGGAGTGGAGGTTTTCTCCTTGGCAGGGGAAGGTACCCCGGTCGTCCGGATGTCGGGGCTTGGTACGCCTCCTCCCGTGCCCAAGACAGCGGCTTCTTCCTCCTCGCGTGCATGCGAGGCTATCGGGTACTCGGCTTCCTGATCAGCCGGGTGTGTTGGTGACACTTGTTGTTCTTCGTCGCCGGCCGCAGCCGCCATATCATCAATCGGGTTCTCCTTACCCGGGTCATCGGTCTCCATATTTTCTTGGTCACTGATTGTGACCGTGGCTAGGTCGACAGTATAAAATAGCGGTTAGCATGTAGACTCGAGTAAATTATGGCAAAGTGATGGAACATCAGGAGAAGAACCTTACCCGGGATTCACCGCGAAGTCCGAGGGAAACGTGCTGCTGGACCCGGATGAAGCTGAGAAATATCAAGAAAGTAAGACATGGAACTGCTCTGTTGAGGGGTGATCTGGAAAGACTTTGATATTCAAGAAAGGATCAGATGAATACCAGCGCGTCGAGTTGGAGATGACGGAATACCCGGGTTAGGAGCGCCTTCACCCGGAAAGTTCCGAGTCATCCTACGCTTGGTCGGGGATGGATCCTTCAGGTACGGCCACTTGGATAACTCTCGGTTTAGCTTGTGCATGTTATCAAAGGAGAATGGTTTAGAAGTAAGGAAGCGGTATGGAACCTTGAAGACGACCCCTCGAGGTTTCCTCTTTGCTCCGACTTTGATCGTCGGCTCGGCTTCATCTTCGTCACTTGCTGTTTCCACCCTGCCTTCCGGTGCTGAAATTCGAATGGGCTAACAGGCCCATTAGGCAATTTCCATTTAATCCCTAAGGCCCATGCTGCCATAGCAAACGGTGGGAGTTTAGTCCCACATTGCTAGTTGAGAGAGTTTTGCACCAGTTTATAAGGTGAGCTCTCTCCCCACTAGTGTGAGTTGGTATGAAGAGAGAGGAGAAGTGGAGGTGTTCCACACGCGCGCTCCTCCTCCTCCGCCGCCCGCCTCGCCACGCCTCGCCACGCCTCGCCTCGTCACGACACGTCACAACGCGCCGCGGGTTGCGGGAATGAGCCGAGCCGACGCCTTTATTTTGGCAGTTGGAAACGGAGTCAACAGACACGCCAATAATATGAGATGTCATATTGATTGCTGTCTATTGCGTCACATTTATTTTGGTAACAGCCGCGCGCAGTAAAACGCCGCATTGATCACGTGTTAACCGCGCGCAGTAAAACGGCGCATTGATTACGTGGTAACGGCTGTAGTAAACGCCAAATTGATTTGTGAGCTGACCGTTCTCCTACCGTGCCTATATATCAGGGTCGCAGGGGCGGACACAAACACACAACTCATACGCTCTGCACCCACTGCCGTTCCTCTCTCTGTTGCTGCCTCCGGTGATCCCATCCCATCTACCGCGTACACGACCGACGGGAGAGCAGGCCTCCGAAACCCCGCCTCTCCAGATCCTGTACGGGAGAGAGGCGATTAGGTTTTTGGGGAGCGTCTCCTACGCGACTGCTCGCTGCCGTACGTCTACTTCGACTACTACCTCATCGTCAACATGGCCTCCGAAGCCGAACGAGCTGCTGCTGCCGCCGCTGCTGCCACCGAGGCCGCTGCTGCTGCTGAGGCCGCCAACGCTGCTGCTGCCGCCGCGGCCGCCGCCTCTGCTACGGCTACTGCCAATTGGCCAACTGTAGGGTATGGCACGTTTATCCCTGTCATTATTATTTCCATGTGTGCGGCACTAGTAGTTCGCGTAGATTTATCTACTATAAATCTAGTATGCACGAACATGGTTAAATATCAGTATGTTTACGTCATGTTCATGATTTATACTTGGATTAATTTAATCTTTAAATTGCCTAAATTCTTAACAATCCAAAAACCTAATATGTGTAGGCAATTTTCTATTCATGGTTTTGCTACTGCACTGAAACCGGACCTGTTTACGGGGACGTACTTTAAGCGTTGGCAGACCAAAACATTCTTATGGCTCATGGCTATGAACGTGTTCTGGGTCGTCGGTATCACTCCCACGGAAACGATTACTCCTGATCAGGAGAAGGCGTTTAGGGATGCCACCGTCGTCTTTGTTGGATGCGTTCTAAGCGTGATCGGAGAGAAGTTTGTTGACGCATATTTACATGTGCGGGTTGCCAAGGACTTGTGGGAGGCGCTCGAATCCAAATTCGGCGCAACCGATGCTGGCAGCGAGATGTACAGTATAGAGCAGTTGCATGACTACAGAATGGTCGAAAACCGTTCTGTTTTGGAGCAGGCTCATGAGATACAGTGCATCGCTAAGGAGCTTGAAATTCTCAAGTGCGTGTTACCGGGCAAGTATGTCGCGGGATGCATAATCGCCAAGCTGCCTAATTCCTGGAGGAGCTTTGCCACTACTCTGAAACATCAGAGGCGTGAATTCTCAGTAAAGGATGTCATCGGCCATCTGAGTGTTGAGCAGAATTCGAGGGCAAAGGACTCGCATGGAAAAGAGAATGAAGGGACTTCTGCGGCCAATATGGTACAAAAGAACTACAACTCCCACAAGAACAAGGCGAGGACTGGTGTCCAGCAGAATACCGACTTCAAGAAGAAGGCTAAGAAGACCTTCAAGAAGGATAAGAAGAAAGATGGCTGCTTCACTTGTGGTTCACTGGAACACTGGGCTGGGAAGTGCCCAAAGAAGTATGTGAAGCCAGGACAGGATTCCAAGGCTGTCAACATGATCGTGAGCAACAATAAGAATGGGGCATCTGGGTATGGTAATTTGTTTACTGTATTTTCAGTTTGTCAGTCTACTGATTGGTGGATTGACACAGGTGCAAACATTCATGTGTGTGCTGACATCTCATTGTTTTCTTCTTATCAGGTCACAAGGAACGGGTCCGTATTGATGGGGAACGGCGCAAGTGCTTCTGTACTTGGTGTTGGCACGGTCGATCTGAAGTTTACTTCGGGAAGGATCGTGCAGCTCAAGAACGTGCAGCATGTCCCCGCCATCAAGAAGAATCTCGTTAGTGGCTCCCTTCTATGTAGAGAAGGATTTAAGTTGGTTTTCGAGTCCAATAAAGTAGTTGTAACGAAATATGGACTGTTTGTTGGAAAAGGGTATGAGTGCGGAGGTCTGTTCCGCTTTTCCCTTGCTGATTTTTGTAATAAAGTCGTGAACAATATTCATTCGAGTGTTAATGAAACAGAAGTTTAGCATTCACGTCTTTGTCACGTTGGTTTCAGTTGCATGACGCGGTTAGCAAAACTAAATTTAATTCCAAGTTTCACTTTAGCCAAAGGTTCTAAGTGCCATTCGTGTGTACAAGCAAAGCAACCTCGCAAGCCCCACAAGGCTGCGGAGGAGAGACACTTGGCGCCATTAGAACTCATACATTCTGATCTCTGTGAGATGAATGGTGTGTTGACTAAAGGTGGAAAGAGATACTTCATGACGTTAATAGATGATTCCACTAGGTTTTGCTATGTATATCTGTTAAACACTAAAGATGAGGCTCTACACTACTTTAAAATCTATAAGGCAGAAGTTGAGAATCAACTTGAAAAGAAAATTAAACGAATCCGGTCAGATCGTGGTGGAGAGTATTTCTCTAATGAGTTTGACTCTTTCTATGCGGAACATGGCATTATTCACGAGAGGACGCCTCCCTATTCACCTCAGTCAAATGGGGTTGCCGAAAGGAAAAACCATACTCTAACAGATTTGGTTAACGCCATGTTAGATACATCGGGTTTATCCAAGGCATGGTGGGGGGAGGCTATATTGACATCATGTCATGTCCTGAATAAAGTTCCGACGAAAGACAATGAGGTCACTCCCTATGAGCAATGGGAGAAGAGAAAAACAACACTCTCGTACTTACGTACTTGGGGTTGTTTGGCAAAAGTCAATGTGCCGATCCCCAAAAAGCGTAAACTTGGACCAAAGACCGTGGATTGCGTTAATTTGGGATACGCTAAGAATAGCGTTGGCTATAGATTTCTAGTAGTGAAATCTGAGGCACCTGACGTGAAGGCCGGTACGATTTTAGAGTCTAAAGATGCTACATTCTTTGAGGATATTTTTCCTATGAGAGATATGCAAAGCACTTCTAGACAGGAATCAGAGGAGACTCCTGAACCTGCCATTCCTATGGAATATTATGAACAAACACATGATGAGAATTCTGAGAAGGATGACGAGGAAACCCTTGGTAGGGGCAAGAGACAGAGGACTGCAAAGTCCTTTGGTGATGATTTCCTTGTGTACCTTGTGGATGATACTCCCACTTCTATTTCAGAAGCTTATGCATCTCCAGATGCTGATTACTGGAGAGAAGCGGTCCGTAGCGAGATGGATTCTATCATGGCTAATGGAACGTGGGAGATCACTGAACGTCCTTATGGCTGTAAACCATTAGGATGCAAGTGGGTGTTCAAAAAGAAGCTTAGGCCTGATGGTACGATTGAAAAGTACAAGGCTAGACTTGTGGCCAAGGGTTATTCCCAGAAAGAAGATGAAGATTTCTTTGACACTTATTCACCTGTGGCCAGACTGACCACCATTCGAGTATTACTCTCGTTGGCGGCCTCGCATGGTCTTCTCGTCCATCAGATGGATGTTAAGACGGCTTTCCTAAATGGAGAGTTAGACGAGGAAATCTATATGCAACAGCCAGATGGCTTTGTGTTAGATGGTCAAGAAGGAAAGGTGTGTAAGTTACTGAAATCTTTATATGGGCTGAAACAAGCACCTAAGCAATGGCATGAGAAGTTCAATACAACTTTAACATCTGTTGGCTTTGTTGTTAATGAAACTGACAAATGTGTATACTATCGCCATGGTAGGGGCGAAGGAGTTATTTTGTGTTTGTATGTTGATGACATACTGATATTTGGGACCAACCTCAAAGTAATCAATGAGGTTAAGTCATTTCTATCCCAGAACTTTGAGACGAAAGATCTTGGTGTGGCTGATGTTATCTTGAACATCAAGCTATTGAGAAACAATGAGGGTGGGATTACACTTCTGCAATCCCATTATGTTGAGAAGGTTTTGAGTCGTTTTGGATATTCGGACTGCAAAACTTCTCCAACGCCATATGATCCTAGTGTGTGGATTCGAAAGTTCGAAGGCACATCTAAGGATGAGCTGAGGTACTCTCAAGTAATTGGTTCACTCATGTATCTAGCGAGCGCTACGAGGCCTGACATCATGTTTGATGTGTGCAAACTAAGCCGGTTTGTTTCCAATCTGGGTGATGTGCATTGGCATGCTGTAGAAAGAATTATGCGCTATCTGAAAGGTACCGTGAACCATGGACTTCACTACAGTGGATATCCTTCGGTACTTGAAGGGTATTGTGATGCGAATTGGATCTTTGATGCTGATGAGATGAAAGCCACAACGGGGTATGTGTTTACCCTTGGAGGTGGTGCTGTTTCCTGGAAGTCTTGCAAGCAAACGATCTTAACGAGATCGACAATGGAAGCAGAATTAACAGCATTAGACACGTCTAGTGTCGAAGAAGGATGGCTTCGAGATCTTTTGATGGACTTGCCTGTGGTTGAAAAGCCAGTGCCGGCTATCCTTATGAACTGTGACAATCAAACAATGATTGTCAAGGTGAAGAGTTCAAAGGACAATGCACAGTCCACAAAGCACATAAAAATGAGATTAAAAGCTGTCAAACATTTAAGAAACTCCGGAGTGATAGCGGTGGATTATATCCAGTCGGCTAAAAATCTGGCAGATCCCTTTACTAAAGGGCTATCACGTGTTGTGATAGAAAGTGCATCGAGAGAGATGGGTATGAGACCCACATGAGTTGCCATGGCAGTAACCCAACCTATGTGATCGGAGATCCCGTGAAGTGGGACCTGGGAAAACAAGCTAGTGGTTAACTGAGGAGAGTAACTTTTACTAACCCACTCCACTGGAGATGCAGTACTCTCAAAAACAGTATGGCATGTTGACTTTTGTCTTAATGTGTTCCAAGGCTTGTATAAGCAAGATGCTATCCTACAGAGCGATCTTTGGAGGAACACACCTATATGATCCTGACTGCTGGTCACAGTCTATGAGATTGGGTGATCTCTAATAAGTTCATGAATAGGCCAGGAGTATGACTAATATGCTCCACCCGAGGGGTCAGCCTTCGGCAGCCTAGTACTGGCAAGACATTTAGTGAAACTATTTTACGCCAAACTAACAATTCAAGGCATAGTCCATTGTTCAGTTGTGATGTAGTGTAGCTACTTGTTCTAGGTGGATGTTCAACCTTAACGGGTCTCCACTGAAAATGCCGGTATATAAAAACAGTGAATGGAACAGAGGACAACACCATGGGTCTTCGGGGTGTGGTGGGGGATTGCTGAAATTCGAATGGGCTAACAGGCCCATTAGGCAATTTCCATTTAATCCCTAAGGCCCATGCTGCCATAGCAAACGGTGGGAGTTTAGTCCCACATTGCTAGTTGAGAGAGTTTTGCATCAGTTTATAAGGTGAGCTCTCTCCCCACTAGTGTGAGTTGGTATGAAGAGAGAGGAGTAGTGGAGGTGTTCCACACGCGCGCTCCTCCTCCTCCGCCGCCCGCCTCGTCACGACACGTCACGACGCGCCGCGGGTTGCGGGAATGAGCCGAGCCGATGCCTTTATTTTGGCAGTTGGAAACGGAGTCAACAGACACGCCAATAATATGAGATGTCATATTGATTGCTGTCTATTGCGTCACCGCGCGCAGTAAAACGCCGCATTGATCACGTGTTAACCGCGCGCAGTAAAACGACGCATTGATTACGTGGTAACGGCTGTAGTAAACGCCAAATTGATTTGTGAGCTGACCGTTCTCCTACCGTGCCTATATATCAGGGTCGCAAGGGCGGACACAAACACACAACTCATACGCTCTGCACCCACTGCCGTTCCTCTCTCTGTTGCTGCCTCCGGTGATCCCATCATGTCTACCGCGTACACGGCCGACGGGAGAGCAGGCCTCCAAAACCCCGCCTCTCCAGATCCTGTACGGGAGAGAGGCGATTAGGTTTTTGGGGAGCGTCTCCTACGCGACTGCTCGCTGCCGTACGTCTACTTCGACTACTACCTCATCGTCAACATGGCCTCCGAAGCCGAACGAGCTGCTGCTGCCGCCGCTGCTGCCACCGAGGCCGCTGCTGCTGCTGAGGCCGCCAACGCTGCTGCTGCCGCCGCGGCCGCCGCCTCTGCTACGGCTACTGCCAATTGGCCAACTGCAGGGTATGGCACGTTTATCCCTGTCATTATTATTTCCATGTGTGCACTACTAGTAGTTCGCGTAGATTTATCTACTATAAATCTAGTATGCACGAACATGGTTAAATATCAGTATGTTTACGTCATGTTCATGATTTATACTTGGATTAATTTAATCTGTAAATTGCCTAAATTCTTAACATCCGGTTCTTCTTCTTCGCCCTTGTCTTCTGGTTCTGAAAGGTATCAAAGTATACAGTCGGAAAAATACAGAATGAACAACAACGAGCTCGCTGGAATTAAGAGAGACTCGGGATGTACCTTCTTCCGAATTAATTGCGTCCTCTTCTTCCTCTGGACTTCCGGAGTTCGGGGGAGTCTCGATTTTCCAAAAGACATTATCGGCCTGAAGAAAAGACATGGAGATGAGAGTTAGCAACTGTATCAAAAGGAAAAGCATGGAAGTAAAGGTATGAGAGCCGGATCTTTACCTCAGGTGCTGGATTCTCGCGTGTAAAGGGTTCTAACCCGCTATATTCCGGATTACCTCCAACTTCTCCGCCAAGAATCCCTTGATAGTCTTGTTGGTGTCACCGGCCGCGTAATCTTTAGATGAATATCGGAGGGAATCTGTGGTGTGCCCCGAGTACTCGCACATTAATTTGGTGCGGATAGAGTTGGGTTGGATCCGGAAGTTGACCCAAGTTTTCACCAAGTTGAGCCCGAGGAGACCTTGGGCGGAAAGGGCGGCTATTTTTGAAAGGAGCGGTTGGATGGCCTCCCTGTCCGGCTCAGGGGCAAAAGCGTTGAAAGTTTCGGAGATATCGAGGAGGCCCTCCGAGTAACCCGGCAATTTCTTCTCGCCGGATGGGGAGGTGTCCCGGTAGTAAAAGAAAGATAGCTGCCAGTGTTTGACGTGGGAATTCAGATTAAGAGTTGGCATTGGAGAGTTTTTGCGGCGCTGGATGGAAACCCCGCCGCAAGCAAGAAGCGCCCCGTCACCGCTTTCGCGGCACGGTTTGCATTGGAAAAGTTCGATAAAAAGAGTCAAATTTGGCGGAGTGCACAAATATGACTCGGAAAGAACGATGAAATGGGTTATGCTCAACACAGAGTTAGGCCCTATGTCGAATACCCGGAGGCCATAGTGGCTCAAGACCTCGCGGAAGAAAGGGTGACCCGGAGGGCGAAACCCCCGGGTCACATGCTCAACGAAGCAAATTACCTCGTCGGCGGCAGGTGTGGGACGGGTCTCGTCACCCGGCACCCTCCAGTTGATGTCCTTCTGGGGGGGAGGATCCCTAACTCGGCTAGCTCTTCTAGCTTGGCCTTTGTGACCGTGGATCGCGCCCAGTTGGCGGATATGGATTGGGTTGACCTCGCTTTTGCTGACTGTTTCCCTTGCTTCTTAGGAGCCATGGGATTAACCTGCAAAGCACAAGACAAAAAGGTACAAGGCATAAGACTCGGAAATCACGAATTGTCCGAGTATAGACAAGCGGTATCAGCCAGACGAAGAAATTAAGAATCATCCGGGTATCACTGAACGCAGCAAAAGTACGAATTATCCTAGTATCGAGTATCAGTATAGAAACTATGGGGCGCTTACGTATTGGAAAGAGTTTGAGGAAGAAGGCTGGTTTCCCATGTATCTACTGCAAGCAAAAGAACCGGAAGAAGTAGATTTCCCGGGTGTCAAGGACAGTTGCGGAAATTTTGGGCGAAATGGATCTAGATTGAAAAATTTGCGGATGATTTTGTGGAGGAATTGGTGATTGATGGCGATAGGGGAGTGATATATGATCGTCTACCAAGCTATTGGATGAACTAGCATGGAATTGTGTGGCCTAATCCGGCGCGGCGAGAGAAATGTTCCGCGGTTGACCTAGATCTAATTTAGTTTGAATCGAGAAATTGCGAAGTCAAATTAATGGAAACGAGGAGCTAACCGGAGGAGATTGGAGTAGTGCGCGGCGGCGGCAAATGGCGCAATCCGAATGCCCCTTTGTGACTGCCGGCGAGCTGCTCGCGGGCGCGGCGGTGGCGCCGGCGGCGCGGGGCGAGCTGTGGCGGAACGTAGCCGGCGGCTAATTGGTTCCGGTGACGCGCGCGAGGTCGCCGTGGCGGTGCTCTGTAAGCCCGAGCGCGAAAGTGAAGGAAAGGAAGAAGAAGGAGAAATGGACCGTTGGGGTTAGGTTATCCCCCGGGTGCCTATTTATAAGGTGCGGATGGATAAACCTATGCCAACGGTTGGGAACCGGAAATTTCGGGTAAAGGATATCCGCCCGGATTTTCCTGGATGTGCATTAAGTGCTAGACGGGATAACCGGAACAGATATGAGGCAGATTTTTCCCGTGATACTTGGACCTGTTAGATAAGTGAAGTAAGCCGGATCTTTGGCATCATTATTAGGGCATTGACCCGGGGAAATAAGCGATAGACTTGGAGAAAGCCGGGTTACTATATGGCCACCATGGAGTTAGGCCTAGAAAGATCTTGAAGCCCAAGAGACATGATATTTTTGCAGGGAACCATGGTGGAGCTTTGCTACTTGGAGAAACCCGGCCTATGTGAACTTGAGTGTTGATATTTTTGCAGGGAAAAGCGTGCGCTTCAAGGAGGATCTCATGAAGCCCAAGCTATTCTGGGGACTACTGATGGAGGGATGATAACCCGGTAGGCCAACGCCAAGGAGTAACTCGGCCCAAAGGACGCTGCACAAGACCCGGCTTAAGATAAAGGAGCTTCTAGAAGGCCCAAGAG